>KN166459.1:3821-26260 GCA_000757745.1 Steinernema scapterisci | reverse complement strand
CATAGATTCAGGAGCAACTGATCAAACCTGCGCGTATTCCGACTGGGGTTCTTCATCCTCGAAGTCGTCATCTTCGCCGCGGACCCATTCATCGCTGTGGATGGTCGGCGGCAGCGTGTTGACCTTGTCGGCCAGTCGTCGCCATTCCTTTTCCAGCTCGACAAAATGACTCATTTCAAATCCCTGAAACTCAAATATGATATGTTTAACTGTCATATACTGACCAACCTTGATGACTTTTTTTGTAAATTCGACCAGGAATCCGGCGTCCCCTTTGTAGTCTGGGTTGAAGACGCGTTTCAAAACTGGGTCCCTAATAGGAAGCCAGTATTGCTTCATCTCCGCTGCATGGTGCTCCTTCTCGAGTTTTTCGATTTCTGCTTTCTGGAGTTTGACTTCCTTCTTGAGAACTTCCATCCTGCGTTCCAAGGCCTCGGGGAGTTCTTCCAGCTCGCGAATCGCGTAAAGCGTCATGTAATAGGCCAAGGGCCAGGTGTATTCATTAAAGTCCCACTGAAACATGTGCACTAATCAGAAACGACTATCAGATTCCTGATAACGTACGTAATCCTCAACGTAGGACACCTCGAAGTTGTCAGTATCAGGTTCGCTGGGACTTCCAAAATCTGGACAAGACCTAAAAGTTCAGTAGCAATGACTTCATGACCCGACTGACTTACCCGTTGGAGAAACGCCGTTTGTGCTCGAATCTCCACTTTGCGGTGTTGATCATGTCGTGGTACGATTTCTCCAGATTGGAAACGGCATTTTGAACCATGGAGTAGTTGAAAGGAGTTCCGACGTTGTCGAATAAGACGAAAAGTTCACTGAGGACAAATGTTTCCGTCTCTGTCAAAGTCGTTTCCGTCTCTTCTTTATCTTTAAAAGCTTCGGTGATCTGAAACGGCAATCGGTAATAAGATGTGTACGACTGAAATAGACATACATCCGTTTTAAACGCTTCCAGTTGGTCAATCGTGTTTTGAAGAAGACGGATCTTCTGCTTCCACTGCGCGATTTCTTGCTTATAGAGGAAATGCTCCGCTTCCAATGCGGCAAAATTGAGGACTTGGTCTTCTATGACATAGCAGAGAACGGCTTCCAAACTGCAGAGAAACGAAGCGGAGTCCGAGCAGCACAGCGACTTGAGTGTGGAAGTCAAGCCACTCTTCACAGCTTCTAAATATGAAATGTCTCATTATGACACTAGAATTCTTATCCTACTTTCGATGCGACTTCGTACGAAGTCCGGATTGTCGGCTGACTTCCACTCAGACGGAATGTGCCGGAGGTTGATGAAACGGTTTGAAACTGCTTCGAAGTCGACTCGAGTTCCTTGCCATGCGACGTCAGCGTTCCAAACTGGAGCCACAAATATCTCCCCTAAAAACACTAGTAGAATGTAATCGTGCGTAATTCATTTACCTGACCGTTGTCTCAAGAGACACATCGACATTTCGTTCAAATCTTCCTTATCCTTGGCGCACGTTTTTCTGGCATTTTGAGACACGCTGATCGCATGACTTCTAACCAGAAAATCAACCCGCATCGCCTAGAAACAAGACCTTATCAATTTGCCGAAAAAGCCACATAGTCGTAAAATCTCTGATAAAGCCACAAATAGTCACAATTCAATGCAATGAAGTGATACAATCTCTTCTAAAACTAGTGCTTATTTACACCACAATGATAACTGAAATTGTTGACTTGGCGCAGGCTGTAGGCTGACAAGCATTAGACTGCCCAGTAGTTTATTTGAAACCATATGCTTTATCTCACAAACGCTCATACAACTTGTAAGCGCCGTATCCGATGGCCGCCACGGCTGCCACGCTGATCGCGACCTTGGTCACCTGAAATACCCTATTATGAGTATAGATTCAGAGGCAACTGAGCAAACCTGTGCGTATTCCGACTGCGGTTCTTTGCCCTCAAAGACGTCATCTTCGCCGCTGACCCTTTCGTCACTGTGGATGGTCGGCGGAAGCGTGTCGACCTTATCTGCCAGTCTTTGCCATTCGTTCTCCAGTTCGATGAAGTGGTTCATGTCGAATCCCTAAAGCTCACAAGTTACAAATTATTTAAGCGCACTTTGAATTGACCGACCTTTATGACTTTTTGCGTGAATTCAATCAGGAATCCGGCGTCTGTTTCAAAGTTTGGGTTAAACACGCGCTTCAAGACCGGATCCCAGTTTGAAAACCAAAACATCTTTTTCTCGGCGGCGCGATGTTCCTTTTCAAGTTTCAAGATTTCCGCTTTCTGGAGTTCGACTTCTTTCTTGAGGGATTCTATCCGACGTTCCAAGGCCTCGGGAAGTTCGCCCAGCTTCTGAATCGCATAAAGCGTCATATAATAAGCCAGGGACCATTCGTGAGAATTGAAGTCGAACTGAAACATGCGCGCTAATCAGAAACTCGTACCAGATCTTAAAACATACGTGATCTTCGACGTAAGAGTCATCCCAACCTTCCACGTTGTCATCATTCCGTTCGTCATCAGCTTCGAAATCTGGGGTAAATCTAGAAGTGCAACAGCAATGAAACCATAGTCCGACTGACTTACCCATCCGAGAAGCGCCGCTTGTGTTCGAACCTCCATTCCGCTCTCTTGAACAAGTATTTAAATTCGTCTTCAAGGTTTCGGACCGCATTCCGTACCATTGAGTACTCAAAAGGATCTGCGTTCTTGTGGAACGACGTAAAAAGCATATTAAGGATTGACCTTTCTGTGTCGGTTAAAACGACATTCTAGTGTCTATTCTCGTCTCCACAGGCATCGGTGATCTAAAGAAACCGTCACGATTTGAGCAAATAATTTCCACATACGTCCGCCCTGAAAGCTTCCAGGTGCTCTATTGTTTGTTGAAGCCGGCCGATTTTCTGCTTCCAATCCATGATCTCTTGCTTGTTATAAAAGTGTTCAGCTTCCATCTCGGCGAGATCGAGGATTTGGTTTTCGGTAACCTCGCCATTGACGTCTTCAAGGTCGCTGAGAAACGACGCGGAATCCGAGCAGCAAAGAGCCTTGAGTTTCGCAGTCGATCCGCTTTTCAAAGCTTCTAAATACAAAAAGCCTCACTAAAACTACACGAAGTTCTTATAAATTGTTACCTCCAATCCGAAATCGAACAAAGTCAGATTCGTCAGCATACGTACTATAGTCAGGAGCAGTATGCCGTGAGTTGATGAAAGTGCTCTTGGACAACTGTACGTGGACTCGAGTTCCTATCAAAGCGGTATCGCTGTTCCAGATTGGGACGACAAGTATCTCTCCTTTAATGCAGTATTAGAACGCTCTAATTGTATGCAAATACCTGATTTGTTTCTTAGAAGACACATTGCCATATGTGTTAAGTTCTTCGAATCCGTTGAAGGCAAGTTCGGCTCTGCTCGCGGCACGTGGATTCGAAGACTTCGAGCCAAAAAATCAACCCGCATTACCTAAAAACAAGATGCTTGTTAGAAACATAAAGTTTGCAGGAACAGCCACAATTCAATGCTTCACAAACTCACATTAGGCTGACGATGCAAACGACGTGACTTGCGTGACATGGCGAAGACTCGGGAAAACGTGAATCGGACGACCGGTGAGTCAAAAGTCACAACCGATGGGTAAAAGGTGGTATTGAGATAACTTTGCTGGAATAGTCATAATTCAATGCAACAAAGTGTTAGCATCTTTTCTAATGCTAGACCTTATATACATTAAAGTGACGACTGAAATTGTTGGCTTGGTGCAGGCCGTATTCAATAGTTATCACTGCTGCCACGCACCTTAGCCACCACTAGCCATTTTTAACTTACGTTAGGGAAAACTTTCCCTTTTTTTGACTTTCCCAAAACTGCACTTTAAATTTTGTCCAGACTTAGACTGTCTGTCAATTCAGAGAGCGCCAGGCGCCCGCCGAACAAGCGCATTGTTCGCCTTTTGACCGGTCAAGGACGGTCGACTATCGCAAGCACCTCCTTACGCAGCGCGGCATAGGACAGTTAGTTCATTGTTTCCTTTTAACGTTTTTTTTGTTTAACGTTTTTTCAGAGTCACAGCTACGTACAACGTCGTCCCCCCAGGAATGACGACCAGCATCCCGGCGACAAAAGTGGCTTCTACTCATGTTGAGCAGTTCCCCGGTCTCCTCGTCCATTTTCCCGCTAACACCTCAACCGTAGACATCTTCGATCCATATGTACACACATATCAAAAGGTACGTAAATTCAAAGTGTGCACTAATATTTTGCTTATTTTAAGAAAACACTATGCTGGAAAACGTTGCGGACATCAGACGTGAATTCCCCAACGCTATCCTCCAACTCTTCATAAACGTCCCATCTGAAGACTTCTTGACTGAAAATCTAGAATCAGGGTTTCGCCAGCTTAAATGCGTCATCAAGAAGCACGACACGCTTCATGATCGCTACATTGAGTAAGATTTTTAGCTGATTTTTGGAGTTGTAAACATGTTTTAGAATCAACAAAACCCACTACATCGACAGCTCAACGGGCTTCGACTACTTCGTTCGACCATGACGAAGGTCGCTACGCTTATTGTAAAGCACCACCGCCAGTGAGTGTTTTGTAATCGCAAATAAATTATAGCTTTTCGTTTCTTATTTCTGTGCCTTAGTTATGTCCTTTTAATAAATCTGAAAAGTACGGGGACGTTTTGGGTCGTTTTGGGACCGATCCGCACTGGTTCATGGGTCAACGCGCCGATCCGGACTGATTGTACAGAAGGAACTGACCGCCAGAGTAGACGGATTCCGTCTGGAGCTGTCTAGAACTGCTCATTTATGATGCTCGGTTTGCTGACGACCGGTCGGTTTCGACATCGTTGGCGGCGAAGCACGACCGGTCAATAGCTCGGCGACCTTTTAGAATGGTCAGTTTCAGACATGAACAGGCCGAATTCGGATAGACTGTCTGAGCTCTTCTCGAACCACCAGTGTGATCATAGACACAGACGGCGGGAAATGACGTTTTCTAGACTCAAATTCCTCTGTCTCTCTCTCTGGGTCTAGACACCCTCCCTGCTTAAGAGCCTCAGCGGCCCACCGCCTCACTTCAGTCGAGCTTTCATTCGCGAGGGAGCGGCTCGCTAGCGGACCGGTCAGCGAGATCTCTTGGTTAATTAATAACCCAGATCATGTTCAATCCCGTCGATGTCGTGTAAGTTCCCATCTCCATCTCGCTCGCTCTCCTAACGACCCTCTTGTTTTCAGGCCTGCAGCAGCTGCAGTCATGGGAAGCGCAACAATGATTTCAGCATTCGTTATCCAGTGTTCCTCGAAGAAGAAATCACCAAAATCGACCGCTCAAGCAGCCGCGAAACCGGATGTTCCTCCCGCGGCGGCCCCCGGCGCGACACCTCCTGTTCCGGCGCCAGCAAACGCCGCGACGCCCGTGAATCAAACTCCCCCGACGGAAGGTGCCGCAGCAGCTCCGAAGGCCGAAGGAGCGCCTCCTCAAGCGAAGTCGCTGAAGAATTTGGACAAGACGCAGACCGGAGATGACGGCGCGAAGACCGATGTAGCCGGAAACGAGGGAGCCAAGACGAAGGAGGAGGAAGACACGTTCGAGCAGCACAAGCCGCAAGTCAGGGAAGCCAAGAGGGCCAAGGAGGTAAGGATTTGGTTTTGGGCATCTTATTCCGGGGTCTGGGGGTGTTCTAGGACGTGTGTGGGACGATCGGGCATCCGAAAACCGTCGATTTGTGCGCGATTTTGACTGTTTTCGAGGATCTTTTGGGGGCGAATTTAGTCAAATTTGTCTCTCAAATTTTCGATTTTGAACGCATCTAACGCGATTTTTGGGTTCCGGTGGAGGCCGATTTTTGTGGAAATTTGCCGTCACAAATGCGCTTTGCGAAGCTCCTAAATTCGCCAGAACGAGGGTGCCGATTTCGCTATTTTTTGGGGTTCGAATCGCCTCTTTGAGTCCTGATTTTTGGCGCATTTTTCCTCAGCGATTGGAACCTGACACAACGTGAGAGTCCACCATAAGGTTGAGTCATAAGTGGGCAGAAACGACGAAGGCTTGGCGGTGCCTCGGGGTCAGTTTAGGGTGCCGATTTGCCCAGCTCGGGACACAGATTAGCCACTATTTCGACCTTCTTTGACGTCATTTTTGGGCCGATTTTCTGCTGTCGTCGCTCTCGATTTCATGGCTGTTTGCACCTTATTGTGGACCATTTTCGGGCTAATTTCGGCTAAGCTTTGGGGTCGAAATGAAGGCCAACCGTGAGCCTAATTTTTCACTTTGTGCTTCGCCTTTGTTTTGTCCCTTTCAGGCTCTGTTGGGTTTGACCCATTGCTCCTGACTGGACGTTGATTTTTAGTCTTCTTGTCGCAATTATCGCTTCCGCTTACTTGGCTGTTTGCAGATCGCTCTGGACCTTTTTAGGCCGGTTTTGGTGATCGTTTGAACCTAAAATGGGGTCAGATTACGAGGCTGATTCTCCGCTATTTTCGGGTTCAATTGCCGGGCAAACGCGTATGAATTCAAGCGCGAATGCGCTTAGATTGTGCTTAGATTTCATGACTCCTAACTGACGTTTCCCTCATTTCAGATCACCTCGAAGCAGCCAGTTCCGAAGCACCGCGAGGACTACAAAACGTTCAACAAGACGAATATGCCCGAGAGCGACTTCGACAAGACGATGTCCGGTGTCGCGATGGCTTGAGCCGTTGACAAATGTGATGTGGATGTGTTGTATTTGATGCACTAAATTTTGTCCTATTTCTTGTTTTGGATTTAGCCGGGTTTGTGGTCCACAGAGCCGCATTGGTTTGTCCTTGAACTGGCGAGGAGCTTCCGAGTAATGCTCATGGAAAGTGATGCCTGGAATTTCCATTTAAGGAGCTTTGATTAGAGGGATTCGAGATGTGAGAATCCAGGATTTCAAGCGACCCAGAATGGCCCCCAACATCGACCAAAGTGGACCCAAGAACCACGCGTTGGAACGCTTCGGAAACTGCGTCCTGAACATCTTCAAACCGAGCGCCTCGAAGACCTTGGAACCGAAGACTCCAGAACCCAAGATCTTCAAGGAAGCCGAAACCCAAACCGACCCAGAAATGGATCCATTCGTGCAGCAGGAAGCCGTGACCGAGCGATGGAAGGCCGAGTTCTTGGAGCTGAGAGCCAGAGAAGACGAAACCTTCAACTGCATCTTCAAGAAGTACATGGAAACGCTGAGGAGAATGGATCATGTCCTCGTCGAGAACGCGGATTTGAAGCTCAAGTTGGGTCATCCTGTTTATCCCAAGCCGGTTGAGGGTCAGTTGACCAGGGATGGATTGTGGAAGCCGGAGAATAATGGGTATGGACCCAAGGCGGATTCAGGATCAGCTGGGCAGGATATGGGTACTGTAGCTGACCACGAAGCCCGGAAAGTCCAAGTGGGAGAGCTTTTGAAGCAGAAGGTCGCTTCGCTGTTGAATGAGGACAGCGTCCAAGGCGATCCTAAGGGTAAAGAAGACAGTGCTCCTAAGGATGATGAGGATCTTCGGGGTTCTGAGGAGCTTGAGACGACTACCGTACCCAAATCAAGCGACCTTTACAGCGATTTCAGCAATTTTGAAACTGAAGCGCGGGGTTCTGAGCCTGGAATTAATCTGGAGCTTGAAGCTACAGTAGCCCAGAGATCCCAAGAGCAAACGCCGAAACTTGAATCTGGAGAAACTGCGGAATCAGCCATCCTGGAATTCTCTTTGAAGACATCGGATCCTGCAGAACTGCATGCAGAGGAGCCTACCGTACCCCACGTGAGTGACAGCGAGTGGAGCGATTTTGAGTCTGATCCGTGGGGTGGTTCTGAGCCTGAAATGGACCTGGGAGTTTTCGAGGAGATCGCTGCCAAGACGTTTTATGCTGCTAAGCGGAGGTTGGCGGACGGTCAGGACGATTCTGAGGACCAGGAGGAAGATGAGTACGAAGACGATGACGACCTAGATGACTCCGAGAAGCCTGCGATGACTACCGTACCCAAAACGAGTGACTTTGACAGCGATGTCAGCGATATTGACGATGAAGCTTGGGATTCTGAGCCTGAAACGGATTTCGAACTTGAAGATACAGTAACTCAAGATCTTCACAAGCCTGATTTGACCTGTTCGAAGACCGAAATGCCATCAAAGCCCGAAGAAGCTCGTCGTGGCCTTATCCCAGTCTTCCAGCGACCTCTTCCCGAAACCGAACAGGTCGATTTCGCTCAAGCTGCTCACCAGCGGTCTCCCCAAGCACAACCTCCTTTCGAACCCAAGACTACTGTAACTAGAACGCCAGGAGGTTCTCGAACCTTCCCAATGTCCCGGCCAGTTAGATCGAGCCTATTCCTGAGTCACTCTGCGGCTGTGAAGCTCTCGAAGGTTGCGAAGATTGACAAGTGGGCTGGGAGCGACTCGGATTCGTCTGATTGGTCTGATCTAGAAGAAGATGTGCCTAAGTATCAGAAGAATCCCACGAGTCCTACCAAGGCTGAGATGACTACAGTACCCAAATCGAGCGACCTTGACAGCGATTGGAGCGATTTTGAGTCTGATCCTTGGGGTTCTGAGCCTGAAATGGATCTCGGAGTCTTCGAGGAGATCGCTTCTAAGGCGTTTTATGCTGCTAACCGGAATTTGACACAAGGTCAGGACGATTCTGGGGTTCAGGATGAAGATGGATTCGAGGACAAGGATGGCCTAGAAGACTTCAGGAAGCCTGAGATGACTCCCGTACCCAAGACGAGTGACTTTGATAGCGATTTCAGCAATTTTGAAACTCAAGATTGGGATTCTAGAAGATTTCAGAAGATTGATTCGGGTTGTGAAGAGGCAAGAGAATCACGAATGGCCAAAGAAGTGCGTCCTATTCCAGTCTTCCAAAGACCTCTTCCCAAAACAGATAAGGTTGAATTGATCCCACGTCCTTCTTACCAAGCCTCTCAACCCTCTGCTGGTCCCAAGTTCAAAGATGCTCGTCCAGGTGTTCTCCCAGTCTTTCAAAGACCTCTTCCTAAGACGGGATATCAAGTTGAATCCTCCCGAGTCTTCCTATCCTCTTATGTGTCCAAGCCTACCACAGCCCTGAGTCCTTCTCAGTCCTTCCCAGCAACTCTACAATCTAGCTCGAAGCCTACCCGGCCTTGCTTAATTTTACCTGCCCAACGACCTCTCAAAGCTCCCCAGGTTGACAAGTGGGCAGGAAGCGACTCGGATTCATCCTTCTGGTCTGATGAGGAGTAACTTTGTCTTTGCCATAATCTTGAATAAACGTTAAAACTTACTTCCCAGTGTTCTTAAGAGCCTCCCAAACAACCAACTGCCCGTTTCGCCATCTTTCGAATCCTCTATAGCCATCGCTGACGTGTCCAAAGGTGTTATCAATAGAGAACTGAGCAAACAAATGGAGCCGGTCCCTCGTTAAACTACGTGAATAACACTGGCAGACCCCATTCATGGTTTATAACGCCGAAATACACATCAAACTAAGTTTGTCCTGCTTCCAATATCCCGCCATATTCACGTTTCTGAGTTTTCGGTCAACTGAGTTTCACTTAGTCTTGTCATTTCAGTCATGGATATAAGCGCTCTGAAGTTAGAAACTCGAGATCGAAGTGGAGCCGAAGAGGAGCCTAAGAAGAAGTTGAAACTATGCCGGCTTACAGATGAGGATAATGTAGAAAGTAGCAGCTTTTAGACTGTAATTTGGCTTACTTAGAAATCTGATGGTGTCAACAACATGCCAGAAACCGTCCCTGCCGTCATGAGGCCGGAAAGCTATCTTGATTCCAGTAAGACGAGAAGGCTTCGTCGCCCCGTGCCTCCACCTCCCATACTCGACGCAGTAAGAACCCCTGTGACGAAATGGCCTCAACGTCCCGGACGTCCTCTACGCTCAGCGTGCATGTTAGATAGAGTGAACACCAAAAATAAGAATTTGAATTAAGTGCGCTTTTTAGGTTATGTCATATCCTCCACCACCAGCTAGAGGTCAACCCCTACAAGCTCCTGTACAGCGGCCGTTTCTACTAGACGTGTGATGGCAGATTGCGCAGGTGATGCCTAACGATTTGGTGTTTAGGGAGTTCTTCAGACGAGAATGAAAGTTACGAGCGCTCAAGATGAACTTCACATTGAGCCTGAAGATGTTAGTGTGTCTTCAATTTGATAAGCTTGAATAGCAAGTTTAGAATTTGTCGGACCAGATGCTCGATGATTGGGCTGGTAACTATTTGGGCTGCTTCAGCACACTCGAAGCACCAATAGGGATCGAAAAGATGCTGCAGATGGAGCGAGATCGGAGAAACTGCAAGGGATCGTCACCTTTGGAATGCCAAGAAGAAATCAAGTTGAGGAGTTGGTGGGCCAAAATGGGAACGGCTGACAGCGTTGGTGGATCAACTGGCAGTCTCACTAACCCAGATTCTGGATATGCAAGGTTCAGAGACTGGGATGAAGCTGATTCTATCTGTTCTGTCAATTCGAGTCAAGGGAAATTGGGCGAAGGTCCGTCGTGGAGAGGACAAGGAAACGCTGTTAAGGTAGATTTGAAACTCGTTGGTGACAAAACTCTTGGTTTCCAAGGCCAAGTTAAATGGGGACGTTTAGATCAATGACCCAGGAGAGCACAACTGCAAAGCGGAACTGAAGAAACGAGACGATAAGATTCAGAATCTTGAAGAACAGATTCGTCTGTTAGAAGCGAAAACTGAGAAGATCCTAAAACTATGTGTTCCCACCAGTAGTGTCCCAGCTATGTCTTCCTCGTCAGGCTTTCCTATTGCAGTTTCTGCTAAAGGAACGCCAGAACCAGGTGAAGAATAAGAGAACCTAAGAATCCAAAAGCCAATTTCAGGAAGCCACCGAAGGAATATCTTCAAACGCGCTCTAAACATAACTCATTTTGATTCTTTACCGGAAGACGATTGGCGAAGAACTGCTATTAGTCCCTATGTAGGCCCACAACAAGGTTCAGCTGTTCAAAGACCAACAGGATTCGGTGATCTTCTCTTAGGCCCCGGTCATATGCCGGACTTTGCTGATAATGACTTGTGTCATTGCATCCTGTGCGGCGCATCGGCGTCACAAGCCAAGAAATGAATGCTTATAGTTGGAGTTACGTTGAAGGTATCCAGAAAATGTGGTTCTATTGGCTACATTCCTCATTAAGCCAGAGTCATTGGGCAATCAAGTCTGGCCGTCTCAGTGCGTTCTCTTCTGCGCATGTTCGAGGCCCCATCGGGTCTTTAGGTAGGGACTACCTGGAACCATCAAATGTTTTCAAAATGGGATACAAGGATGTCGATCTTCCAGTATCTGTTGCTAACAGCATCATGTGACCGTTTACAGCTGTTTGCTCTGAAGTGATTTCTCAACAGCAGATGGCAATAAGGGGAAACGTGGAAAAGATCTTTTTATAAGCTAAGGGAAATGCAACAAATTCAAGAATCTGAACTTACTGTCATTAAGCTCTACACTGTCTTTATGTCAAGTTCTTAGAAATTTAGTCTAATGGACCTGTGTCTGATAGAAGGAGCTTTTCAGAAAGCGCGATAAACATGCTCTTTACTGTCGTCGCTTTTGTCATCCTTACACAATTTCATGGACTAACTTTCTAGTTTTTAGGGTCGTTTACCTCCAAAGAAGGTCTCTGGGGGATGAAAACAGTTTTATCACTTGCCAACAGTCACTCAATACACATAGATCTCCTTCTCTGTTTTATGGCCTTACCTCATCACACAGCGAAATCTCCGTTTTTCCGATTCGTGGCTGATATTTTCAGAAGTGATTAAGTATTTTTGCCAATTTGCCTTATCTCATCTATGCTCGTGGAGATATGGGTCGTCCTCGACCGATCGGTCCACAAACTAAACGTGCTGCACAAGCCGAAGATTGCCGGAAACGTCAATTAAAGGAGGTATTCTAACATATTCCTGGTCTCTGAATGAGTCTTAGTTTTTAGGCTGGACGCGTAGCCGAAGAGGAGCTGGAGAGAAAGCTGAAGGAGCGAGATGAAAGGATTGACTCCTTGGAAGCTGAGAACCGCTCACTAAAGCGCAAATTAGAAGAATTGGAATTTGGTATTACTGTTCATTTCAGATTGCTACAAGATGAAGTTCAGATCATAGGTTGTTTGTCCAACAAACTGCACAAAGCCTCCAAGTACTAAGACGCGATGTGAACTTTCTGACTTCGTCCAGCCAGCTTCAGTGGAACAACTCGGGCGAAGAAGGCGAATTCGCGGAGCTCTATTCACGGATAACTCCAAACGAACGTGAGCGAGTGGGCTCCCCGTCTTGAACTGAACTGACATCTACAGAAACTGAGTCTGAAGAACCTGTGTACGAGGAATTGCAGCGGGTCCAGCATCATCCCTTCGGTGGCTATGGATATGATCAGCCTTCGACTTCGTCTCAAGCAGCGCCCGCAAATACACACCCAGCATATCAGGACTACAACCAGTATAGTTTACAGTATCCAAAGACAAATTCACCGAATGGATTTGACGACCATGTGGAGGATTCGGAGATCATATACGTTCCTTATGAAGACGAAAGCCCGCTTGGAGAAATTGTTGATTTATAGATCCAGTAAAAATTCTAATTTCTAAAGTTCTGAAGGCATTAAAATCGAGACCATTGAACAAGTTTGGTCCTTATTTTTACAGCTAATTCATATCAGCTAATTCATATCATTCATATCAGATTTTCTTCCAGCAGATACAACGACAAACATTCACGACTGTGACATTGTTCCCTACGGATTATTTGCACGACTTCCGTGTCGTTGTATGGTTTCGGCCTAAACAGACCACGGTTTGAGTCAAATCCGAAAACTAGTACATCTATTCTTGAAACTCAAAACATTTTTAGATATAGAGCGCTAGTCTTATAGATATAGTAAATATAGAGCGCTAGTTTTGAAGATTGCTAATTAGCGTGATCACCGATTGGATGTCCCGGATCAACCCCTGCAGTTATGTGGCTTACAAATACCTTATGGCAATAAACTTTCAGAACACTTGAAATCGCGTCTGAAGGAAGCTGTGCAGTCCTTTGAAGCAGTCCCTCAAAGCAATCCGAAAAGTGTTTAGGAAAACAAACAGTCCTTTACAGGTGTTTGGCAAGACGTGACGTAAAGGCGACCCTTATCTTTGCCCATGACAAACAGAAAATTCTGCGTCGAGCGGATTGCTGGCTGATAATGATGCCTCGTTCTTCGTTTCTTGGTGGCTGTAAAATCTAATGAAATCTGAATTATTGATTAAAAGTAGTCGTTTTGCCCAAGTTCAAATATATACAGTAGTTTTATCGTTTTATTTCAGATCGTTTTATTTCAGAAGGAAATTCAGAATTTAAACTTCAGGATTTTTGAAGAATTCAGAATTATTATTACTATTTATTATTTAATACTATTTCGATACAAACCATCGATTTGGTTGTATTTGCACCAACTTCATTGATTTCTGTTTTTCATTTAGCAATTTTCGGCAATGGATGGGAAGAATAATGTGAGAAATACTGTTTTTTTTGAATCTTTGGATACATTCCCACATTTTAGCGTGCACTCAGAAGAAATTCGCCGATAACTGAGAAACGCTTCGAAAGTTGGCAAGCGGAAACGGAATTGAAATTGCGTGCATTGAGAAAAGAATGCTTTCCTTCAAGGCAAAGCCGACAAACTCGACAAAGCTGCAGTTCCAGTTCATGGAGCTCCCCTTTATCAGCTCTCGCAGATTTGAAAAAAACGTCAACGAAGGATAAAGTGGGAGTCAGCACGCTGACGTGGACTATTAATTTTGTTTATGTTTAGAAACAGAAGCGATGCGTAGAACGCCATTCAAATAACGCTCGTAGTGAAAAGCACGCTGATTCCAGCAATTCAGCAATATTGGTCAGTTTTTGTCTTAGAATATTTAGCTTTAATTCTTTGAAAATTACCTAAAAGCAGCAACGGGCATTCTTTAAAAAACAAGTTGTCAGTTGTTTGTTTAGAATTATAGCTATCAAATGTTTAAAAAATTTTCAAACTTAAGGCTTGTAACAACCGTAAAATTTTTTAGACAGGTTACGGAGTGAGCACCACTCCACAAACATCCTCGTTTTGTAGCGAACATGTTGAAGATCAGGTTGGCGTAGAGAGTCTGCTAGCGAAGGAAAGAGAAAGACGCCACCAGCTTGTATTAGAGTACATTCAAAAATGGAGCCACGAGTGTGAAGAAAACGAATTGACATTGTTATTGGCTGAATACGAGGACTACTGCCAGTCGCGTTTGAATCATCGGCGATCTGTTAGTTGAAATGTACACTTCTTATTGAGACCAATATTTCAGGCGCCTGTTTCGAGTTTAGTTGAGACGACAGAACACGGTGCTATCAGGACTGAACTATGGATGGATGCCGCTGTCGAAAAAAGGGTTTGCTTTAAAGCATAAGCAATGTTTAGCGAAAAAATTTAGAAGATCGATTGGTTCAAATTATTGCTTCAAAAGGAAAAATCGGAGTTTTTTTCTGATGACCTTGAAAAGGTAAAGAACTGCCGATTGGAGTGCAAACTAATAAATTTTTTAAGAGGATAACGCAAGCTGCAGGCTCATATTTCTTTTTTCTAAGACTTCGAAAAAATTCATTGCTTGGTTCCGAATCAAAGCCTACGTCGGACTTAGAATCTGAACTCATAAGTTGCACCGCCAGATCCGACACTTCGAGAAGCCCAAAAGTTTGCCACGATTCAACGCAGGATACTGTGGAGGAGGTAGATCCTCAAAATCTTGCTGGCCCGTCCTCAGCGGATCGACATACTGACTTTCTGCAAACGAAAGAGTCCTTTGTTTCTTTACTTGACTTCAAACTGCAGCAGTGCAAAAGGCTTATACGGAAGCTAGAAGAGGAAAATACAGCTCTACGTCGGAACTTGTTCATGAATAACAAAGGTGAACCGGAAAGTAATACTTCCAGACAGGATTTAAAAGCTTGGTCTTCACATTGTAACCGCAGCGTTCCACGTCCGGAGAGCTTGGGAGACCTTAAGTTGCAAGCTAAGGGATGTACTTCGCTTGCGAAACTGTCTGCAAACGATATGTGCCAATGTAATCATTGTCAGTACTATGCCGTTAAAGAATAATAAAGCTTTCAAACACTTATTTCAAGAAAATCGTTTGTCGATAGTAGACTTTTTCTGCTTTATGACAGATTGGGGTTCTTGACCGTTTGCTGTCGGTGAAGGCAAAGGCAAACAAAAAATGAAGACGGAAAACAGTTTTATCGGTTACTGACATAGCCGAGTCATGTCCCAAACGGGCAAACAAGGGATGCTCACAAAATATCATCTTCGCGACGCGTTTAGACGACGATTCGACTCTATTAATCGGTTTTTTAGATGAGTGAGATGCCCAGCGATAAACCCCCGCCAAACAAAGGAGGACGGCCTAGAGCCGTTGTCCAGTCAAAACGTGCTCAGGACACCGAGCGCTGCCGTCGTAGAAAGCTTGAAGAAGCTCGCCAAACCGTGAGAAAAAGTTCTACATTTTCTGATAACATTTATTTTAGGCCAAACTGGAGGAGCAGGCGTTGATAGAACCAAGAATGCAGGCTATCGAAGCGCAACTTCAACATTTGCAAAAAGGTTAGCAAGAGATCACAAGGTCCAAGTTCAAGTTGAATTTAGAGCTTCGTTGTCATGACGGGACGTCAAACGTAATCAATTTACCCCAAACGCGGATTTAGTGAAAGGGTTTGATTTTTAGCTCAATCCGGTCGTGGCTACTAAGTACGCTGAATTGGAGCAGAGAATTCGCAGCTTAGAGCATGACAACGCTGAAGAAAAAAAGAAAACGAGGCGTTTGGAGGAAAAGACAAAAGCACTGGAGTCTTTGCTTCAAAAGATTTCCACCTCGGTACGGCCAGAATTGAGTAATTATTCTTCAGCCAGCGATCGTTTGCCTTCTGAGCGATTCTCACGGACTCCACCGGAGCAGTCAAGTAACAAACATTTTTTGTGATTTAAATAACGGATGTGCAGGCGCTCAACCTGTGTTTTCGGATGTGCAGGAGTCTAACCAGCGTGGACAGTCGTGGGCTCAAGAGGGATTTCCTCCCCGCGAGCAGAACCTCGCGTCATATCCAGGACCTTCAGCGATACCCTCTTGTAACCAGGACGTTCCGCGATACTCTCAAGGACCGAATCCTCTACCACCGATTAATAAAGCTTTCCTATCTGGTGGTCACCATGTAAGAGTTCATTTTGGGACTCATCTGTTTTGGGACTCAGAATATGTTTAGAACAGTGAAACAGAACATAAGCTAACAGAGCTGCAGGAAGAGTTGCGCTACATTCGCTATTTAGAAGAAGCAAACGAAGATCTTCGAATGCAGCAGCCTGGCCCATCTGGTATAACTATGTTGAAAAAATTGGTAAAAATAAGCACAAATTTTTAGAAAGCCAGTTCAGTCAGAGTCAACCACAAGCCAGTAGTAGTCAGGCATTCGGACAGGCGTCGACGTCACAAGACCCGTCTTTCTTGCAAGCCGATTATAATTATCCTCCGGGAGGTCCTATCAGTTATAACTACGATCCAAATCCAAACAGTTCTAGTGGACAATAATCTGATTTGTTCTACGAAGTGGCGAGCCTACTTGTTCTTGACGCCTGTTTTTGTTACAATAGTTATTTTTGATCTCCTTTGTTTGCAATGAATTTTGAAATTCAATTAAAACGTTTTGAATACCAACAAGCTTAATCTCATTTTTAAACATATGCTCTCAAATGCTGTTAAGGCTCGCCGCCTTGCGTCCGATAAACTACTGAGTTACTACTGAGTACGAACTGAGTTAAAGAAATGGGATACCAGAATTGAGCAAGTCAAACTTGATGAGTACGCTTTGCGTGTTGTAATTGCAAACCTTAACAATGAACAATTTTTAAGAACAGCAACCCTTCGTCTAGCAAAGCAAAAACAAACTGGCCTTATTATATTGAATGTTTCAAGTTCTAAGCTAAGATGTCCAACAGCTACTTTAATACAACGGTTTCGCAGGTCGTCCTCAATCTTCCTAACTCGGGTTTTTAACGCGACCAGTTTTTGTCGTGGTCGTCTAAAGTTTATAAAGTTATAAAGAAATTTAGTTGAGCTTGTGGCGCACCTCAAAAACGCTGTACGATTCTGGGAAAGAATGGCTAAGCCCGTGGCTAACCCAAAGAAATGACGGGAACTGTTGTTCAGCCCGCTACGCACCTGGTAATTGGGACCAAGCCTTAGACACGGTGCCTTATTCTTGCCGGACCTCGGGAATGGGGGCCGATCGTGGGAGACGATGGTTAAGCAAACCTGAGAAATAGAAGCCAAGCTTGCCGGGCCTTGGAAATGTAGACCAAGAGCGTGGGCGGCTTGGAAAATGCTTGAAACTTGTAGCTTGTGAAGTATAGAGGCATCAAGCTTACATTTTCACAAGATGCCTGACGCCAGAGAGCTTTATATTGATTTCAGCATAGCAAAAAACGTCCCTTTCCAATTTTTCCAGTGCAACTGTTTTCAAATTTTCTTAATTTATGCCTGCTCAGAATTTCGTCTGGATATGCTCTCCTGCAACCAAGCGATCCCATTAATTCAGGACCCACTCCGTCCGTTTGCAGCTCCCTACAGTGAATTCCAGAAGCTCGCCACTTGCCACGTCAACCTGAAGCTCTCCGCCGTCCTTCTTCGCCTTGTCTTCCATCCTATCTCATGCTGGGCTTCCCTTGAGCGACGTCTGGATGGCTACGTCTGGTTGGGCTCCAAGTCACCCTCCACCAAAATGCCTAAATTAAATCCTTGCCCTATTCCACCACTGCTTAAACCGGAAGCCAGCCACCTCTGTCGCCAGATCATCATGAAGCTCTCCACTGTCGTCCTTCTTCTCCTGGTCTTCCTTGCTGTTTCTGTCGATTGCTCGAGGAGCCGATTCGGTCGGGGAGCCAATTGCTACTGGTCTCATGAAATCTCGATATTCTTGTTCAACCAGTGTGAAAGAGGATATGTTGTCGAGGACTGGAAGTACTGCGGAACGTCGAGTTTCACGAATCCATTTGGTTATTGGTGGTATAAGTGTGAATATTGCTGTTCAGACTGAGATGTTGTGAGTGCATAAATTTGTCAAAGTTGATAGGAAAGTCTTAAGGAGAAATTGGGCTATTGGTTCTGAGGTTCTTGCTAAGCTATTTACAGGTTTTGGCACTTTTGGGACTCTTAAGTTTAGTTTTTGGTCTGTCAGGTGGTATTCAATGTTAAGGGTTTCATTTTAGGGTTCCATCAAGGTCAGAAAAAGCTAACAAAGCCTAAAATGTAAAAGCCAAAATTGATTCTCTCCAAGAGGAATCGAACCCCTGAACTTCTGTGCGATAACCAGGAGCATTACCAACCGGCCACATAGGCAATTTTGCAGAATCCTTTGGAGACCGCTAAACATCAAGTTTGCAATTGTGCGTTTTTAGCTATTTTGGCTTCATTTAAGGTAGTTTTTATTGGCATAACATACGCAAAAGCAGAAAATTGCGTAGATTCAGAGGACACTGAACGGGTGGAATCGAATCCTACGTCGTAGGGTTGACTCCTTTGTGACCACAGGCTCATAGAAGCCAAGGGACTCAAGTATCACGACTCAAACACATTATGTTTCTCTTGAAATTCTTTCAATTCTGTCGTAATTTTATCTAAAATTAGCCAAATATTCAACCTCAAACTCCACCATTACCCACCTCTCCACTTCTCCAAATCTTCATCCGCCTTCTGCATCTCTCCATCATCATATCCCACAATCGGAGGCACGTTGACCTCAGAATCATCATGCCAACAGCTTACATAAGGATGCTGGAGAGTCTGTCGGATGTCTGGTCTTTCAAACGGGTCTATTCTTAGAACTCTCATTAAGAAATTCTTCGCGTTTGGCACTAAAATTGCCATTTAAAGACCTTGCAGAGCCGGTGCAGGCTTACAAGTCACAGGATCCTGATCTTCAGGATAAGCAAAGCTATGAGGAATTATCTGGTCTATAGTTTTCCTAGTATCAGGCCCAGTATTCATGGCATAATCCCTGGCTTTGCCTTGTAACCTAGCGTAGAATCCCATGCTTGGTCTTCCTAGAACTCCAACAATGGCTACCCATTGTAGGAAGTAGTTCTGGCCTGGAAACAAGACCCTCTTTAGGATCATCTCAGCCAAGATGCAGCCTATGGACCAGATATCAACCTTAAAGTCATAATCCATGTCCAGGATCATCTCCGGAGC
This sequence comes from Steinernema scapterisci, assembly GCA_000757745.1. Lineage (NCBI taxonomy): Eukaryota > Metazoa > Nematoda > Chromadorea > Rhabditida > Steinernematidae > Steinernema > Steinernema scapterisci. The sequence continues at coordinate 7,012 of KN166459.1, read as the reverse complement.
TCGGTAGAACCTTGTCCCAACGTATGGAGACATCTGAAGACTGTCAGGCTTCTTCCTTGACAGACCAAACCCGAATAGTTTCAGTTTACAACCTTTCTCGTTCACGCCAATGTTGTCGGGGGTCAGATCCTAAAATCAAGTGGTGGTAGGGAGTCCAGACTGGAAGACAACCTGACTCTGTGGACAATCCCGGAATCGTGGAGAAACTTCACGGCACAGAGAATTTGGTACAACAAGAAACTGATGTGTTTGTGCGTCATTTTGTGTTTTCCTATTCTCGCCATGTTGATAGCGTGGGTCAGCGAGCTGTCCATCTTCTCCACGACTATGTAAACAGTGTCGATGGTCGGGTCTCCGAGGCAGAGGGCGGGCGAGAAGACGTTTTCGAGTTTCACCATCTAGATAGGAAACTGGGGTTACGGTATTGGGTGAGTCAGAGTTACATTAGGGTGTGACGTCCTCCGAAGCAGCCTAATCTCCCGAAGAGCATGCTTGGCGTCAGCTGGTGTTTGGAGGTTGTTTAGGCATTTTAAGGCCACGGAGCTCTTGGATACGGTGTCAGCGGCAGAGCTGAAAGTGGAACATTGATTTCTGAGCCTGTTCCAAGTGACCTCTAGGTCTTGACATAACCTAAAAGCCAAGTTTCAAGCTTCAGACTTACAATTTCATTCCCCTCGGATTGAATCCAATCAACTTCAAGTCCGTGTAACGGTTCAGGACCAAGATGCTGTTGCTTGGGGTCAGGTAATGGCGGTAAAACTTGTCCTCAACATCGCTTCGCAGCTTTGTGACCTGAAATCTTATAATTAAGATACTCGTAAATATGGAAATAGTTGCCTTAGAATCGGCTTCTTCCGCCATGACGCAGGGAGGCTAGCGGTTAGTGGTTGACGGAAGAACTCAGTGCTTATCTTTGGTCTATGGTGGTATTATCGGTCTCGTTGGTAACAACGCAAACAAGGCGAGCAAATCGGGCGGCCGATCTTGTGTGATGAATCGATAAAAGCAGGGAATCTTTGTTTGTTGAAGTCAGCAGTGTTTGCGAAATTGTACTGCATAGAAATAGAGACAAATCAGGATTGCTGAAAGCTGAGTTTTAGCGCTGAGATTAAGCTTATGTACACCTGCAAGATTTAGATGAGATGCAGGCATGGATACGGTTAAAGAGCCTTTAGGAAAGCACAATCAAGAGACCGACCAACGACCGCATCTTAGGTTTAGAGTTAGGCATTGCTAAATCTGGGATCCGCCTCTTAACTTTGGTTTTAGCACAGCTTTGTCACATCTTGCGCATGGCAAAACCTAGAATGCCATGCGTCACAGAGTGCATAAATGAGCTTCCTTGTAGCACTCAAAATCATCTTCCCCCATGCCTCCCATTCCTTGTCCAATCTCATCCTAGTCTCGCTACTCTGCCTTGCAACCCTTTCGGTCCAAGCCCACGACCTAGACGAGATTCAGGAGACGCTCCTCAGCAAACACGGTCTTCTCAGCCACTACAATGGTCAATACTACTTTGCCGAAACGGTTGAGTATATCGACTATTATGTCGGACTGATGCCTAAAGCGAACTGCTCTTCCCTGACCGAAATCGAGCTTCTCGTATGCGAGGAAGAAGAAAAGAGTAATCGCCGGTTGGCGGAGTACTTTTGTGACTCTGAGAGAAACTCCAGTCTCGCGGTTTTCAACGAGACTGCTTTTCGTGTGTACAAGGATTTGGCGACGTTGAAGCGTCTCCATCCTCTGCCTCATAAGCTAATCAACGAGACGAAATGGGACCAGAAACTGAAGGCAAAAGAAGCTCTGACAGTTGCTAAGCGTATCCGCTATCAGCAAACTCGTTTCTTCGCCTTTAGGAAGCGGCTTGAAGCGATCTTCCGTTGGGGTGGGTCCCCAAGCTATCTTACGGACAAAGAGATACTGGTTAGTCTCAGTTCTTCCGTGCTTTTAAGAGAGATTTTTGCTATTTTAGACTTTCATCAGCTCTCTCAAATCTCCCGAAAAGCAGTTTTTCGAGCAGAATCCTGAGCTCCTTGCTAAGCTTACTTCGACTCATCCTAAGGACTGCATCAAAACTCCGAATGACTATTTGGCCCGAATCATAGCTAAGGTTCCCAAGCTCTCTGAGCACTTTCGGTCTGGGCCAGCCTACATGGTATGTCACAACTTGAAGTTGAAGTCTTCAGATCTCAAAGTACTTTAGGTCCAACACCTTCCACTTGTGCTCAACTCCTCCGTCTACGGTCTTCATATGCCTAACTTTTGGTACTTTCCCGATTCCAACGTTTCCAAAGGATTTGCGGTCGACAAAAACCACTGCAAGAAGTTATCTCTAAGACTGTTTCTTTGCGGAAAAGAGGCAGCCGTGTCTGAGTACCGAATCTCAGATCTTTCCGCTTCCAGACTGCCTGAGAACAGAGATCTATACGAGGCTTATGAGTACCACATTCATCCCGTGCGGAAATACTTTTTTGGCAATCTCGTGATCGCTTCTGTGAACGACACTAACTTCCGCATCGCTGACAAGACAAGTGGCACGTTAATCAGCAAAGGGGCCGTTTCTGGAGCTGCCATTTCAGTGGATTTCAAACTTCACAAACAGTCGCTGTACTTGAATGATTCTCTTCTTCCGGTGACTATCGACGCCTTCCTTCCTCAAGACTTTATCAGGAGGCTTAAGGTGCAGCCGATCGAGCACAGCGCTGAGAAGTCCATAGGAGAGGTAAAGTTCAGTCTCGGTCTTATTAGCTTCGTTTTTGCGGTTTTGTATCTGGTGAACCTGTAATTATAGTGAAAAGTGGTAATAAACGTCCGGAGAAGTTTGACTTGATTCTGGCTGACTTCTATCTTATTATCCGGGTAGCTGGCCACATGGTAGTTCTGGATTCTGAACTAGCGCGAATACAAATCAGGACGCCTTTAATCGGAACCTATGTCCAGGAAGACTTCGCGCCAGCGTTCAGTTAATCCGCATAGAACGATGAGGAATGTTCAGGAGAGCTAAATGTGGACAGGCGGTCCGGCTCTAATAGGATTACGCAGGGGGTTATCTGACCACTGGCATCACACCTGTAAGGAGACAATGTTAAAGGCACGCGCTCAGTAATTTTAAAACACTCATTTATTACAAACACTTCAATTTAAAAAGCCGAAATTCGGCTGAAAGAGTGCTAAACAATTATCGAAAAACA
>KN166454.1:40996-53460 GCA_000757745.1 Steinernema scapterisci | reverse complement strand
TATTAAAATTTTAATAAAAACTAATTTTAAAAAATAAAAAATTTGAAAAACTTAAATTTTGTTTTTTAATTTTTTTTTAAATTTTGGTTTTAATTTTAGAATTCCAGACTTTGTTTTCCAGACGAAGTTTCAAGGTTTCTGACTCTTCATACTTGAATACCACTTTTGCAAAACGTGCAAATTCCTGCCAGAACAACCATAAACCCATAAATTTGGGTTTTGCAAGAGTCCATAAAGTTCAAACCCATAAGAACCCAAGCCTACTAATCATAGACTAATTAAATGTAATTTAACGGCATTGTGCCATTAGAAAATCGATGACCGGTAACCGGATCCTTATTATGACTAATGTGCCCGAGATGTAATTCGCTCTCTTCTACATGCTTTATGGGTTCGCGCTCTGCTCTCGGAAAGGGTAGTCAAGGGAAGTCCACTTTGAGTATGTTCAACCATGGAAGACGAAGTGTGTTATTTTCCCAAATTGTCATATTTTGACTAAATCTGGGCGCATCCAAACAAGTCCGGCCCGGTTAAGGGTCCTCCATCAGTACGAGAGGGCCGTTGAAAGTTGAAGATCGATCGGGAACATGACATACATCAGAAAACGTTTCGAAAATTCCGGAAAAGAAACATGTTGATGGACTCTGCTTATTATCTCTGAATCCTCTTTCTCTCGCTTCGGACATCCGACAACGTTTCTTCTTTCAACTCTCGCTGATCAACGAGCTTTCGTCGCTTGAGCGTCGGTGGTATGACTTTGCGCGCGCGGGAGCGGCACATTTGCACTTGGCGCGCGAAATCCGAGAGTTTGGAAGGGGGCGATTAATTATCCCCGGTGCACGTCGAATGAAATGAATGAATTTGTTAGATGGATGTCCAATTTGAGAAGCAGCGACGACAATTAATTCATGTACACTTGGGGAGCACTTCCTATCGGACTTGGCGAATGCATTCAACCGTGCCTCATTGTCATAATCAAGGGTGACTAGTGGACGTTCGCAACATAGCAAAAAATGTAGATGGGGGACGGAGCCTACGGGGGGATCAATGACTTAGAACTGCTCTAAGGGGTAGCTTGCGAAGGGCAAAAAGACTAAATCTTAAAAGTTTGGATGAAAATTTGGGTGCCGATCCATGCTTCTTTCAGTTTGTCAGCTTTTTGAGTGCTCAGATTGATCTTAAATCTTACAAATTTAATAAATTTTAAGGATAAAAAACTTTGACACAAGTGTCCTCAAACTAACATTATACCAAAAATCACATTTCTGGAATTGAATTCCTAGTTGGTAACATGGCTCAAGCATATTCCTGAGGTTTAAGCCCAAAGATCATTAGCCATAATCTCCCCGAAAAGATTGTGACGACCTCTTTGATTTCACATTTGCAAATTTAGCTCGACCGACAGTTACGCGTTAGAACAAAGTCTGGAATTCATAAAATCCGTCATGTCCTCTGGGGATGGAATCACTTGTCAAGATGGAAGTCGAGCTCAATACCAAAGACAACCAGTGGCAGCAGTGATAGGAGCCGCTTCCAGTCAGGTCTCTGTTATGGTCTCTTCTATGCTTCAGCTCTTTAAGGTTTCGAGCACTCTAGAAAACATCTTGAAAGACTCAAATTGTAGATTGCCATGGTCAGCTACTCGTCAACCGGAGCCGAACTGAGCGAGAAACCCAGATTTGCCTATTTCTCCCGCGTGGTCCCTCCCGACAACCTTCAAGCCAACGCTATGGCTCATCTGGTACGCCATCCAAAAGTCTTCGGTTCCTACCAAGACCACTTTTCAGGTAGCTCAACTCGAGTGGACCTATGTCCACGCAGTTGCGGACACCGGTAGCTATGGTGAGAAAGGAATGGATAGTTTCCGAGCTGCCGCAATTCAACACGGGATTTGCATTGATGGTGACATCCACAAGATTAGCCGACGATGGACTGACGCGCAGTTCAAGTAAGCAGAGTCTTAGACTAATGAAGATCTGTCAATTGATTGTGTTTGATGGGGGAGGAATTGAAATCTGGCGGTAGGAATGGCGGGGTTTGACTTTGATCGATGGGGTCTGGGACCATGGTCTCTTTTGGTCTTCTCAAGACTTTGGCAAGGTGACAACGCTTTAGGGCTTAGGGTGTCTTGGGCGGATACGTCAAATTAGGTCTTGGGTCAAGTGGGCATGACGTGACCGTGAGAATTCCAGCGTTTTGGGTCTAAGACCTTCTTAAGAAGACGTCAAGGTTGATCAAGCTCCCAAGGAAGGTCATACTGTAAACTGACAAGACCTGTCAATTGACCTAAAGGCTTAAGGTCAGTTGGTTCAGGGTCAGTAAAGTCTTCTAGGGTCAACTTGACTGGACCATTGAGTTGTTCAAGTCTTAAGCCAAAGAGTCTTCTCAGTTTCAAAGAGTCTGTTCTGTTTTAGAGAACTCCTGATCAGGATGCGTCACACCAACAAAGCCCGTGGCGTCGTCATGTTCGTCGACGAAGACAACCTTCGCCGCTTCCTGACCACCCTGGACAAGATGATCGCGTCAGGAATGCATCCTGAGCTTCGCAACTACTTCTGGTTCGTCGCTTCCGACTCTTGGGGAATGAAACGAGCTGTGGTAAACGGATTTGAGAAACACGTTTCTGGAGCGATTACTGTAGCTCCAAATGTGCGATACGTCGACGGTAGGCATATCTATCTTGCAGGCCTAAAAGTTGACTGTTTTAGGGTTCAATGAGTACTTTGCAAGTTTAACTCCCCAGAACACGTTTTTAAGTGAATACTGGGAATCGCTTAACTGCTCTGTGGGCAGAGGCAATACTTTTGGTGCCTGTTTTGATGTTCTTAATGTGCCTTTCAAACAAGAATCCTATGTGCCTTTTGTGGTCGACGCTGTTCAAGTTGTCGCCAATGCTTTACATACTTATATTAAGGTAAGTCTGACTACCAAAAGTAGTAAAAGTAGTATTGCTAATCTCGCAAATTTCAAAGAGCCCATTTTTTAGCAAGAGTGCCCAGAAATGGACTGGAAATCTTGCAGCATATCAAAAGTTGGCTTCGAAGGGTCCAAACTTCAGAATTTCTATAGGAACGTGTCTGTCTATGGTAAGCCTCAGACCTAATAGAGAAGTAGCCAAAACCTGGTTTCAGATAGCCAACCTCTTATCGACGCCAACGGAGACGGAATTGGCCAGTACAGTATCTTCCAACTTGACGATCAGGGAGTCTACTCAAGAGTTGGCCGCTGGCTGAACGGAGACCGAATTGAACTTGACGTGCAACGTGTCCGGAAGGGTTTGAATGCGGGTCCTCTCCCGTTGTCCGTCTGCAGCACGCCTTGTGAGAGAGGCCATTATCGTTCGTATCAGGACCAGTCCTGCTGCTGGGCTTGTATTCCTTGTGATGTGGCCACTTCTATCATTGTCAACGAGACCAGGTGCGACATTCCTCGTCTTAAAATTCCCTTAATCTGTTCTAGCTGTATCCAATGTCCCCTGGGCGAAGTTCCCAACGACGACCTCTCCGCCTGTCGTATCATTCCCCCGGTCAGTCTACGTTGGGACTCAGCCTGGGCATTGATCCCAGCGGCTTACTCCCTCTGCGGCATCTTGGCCACATTATTCGTCGTCAGTGTCTTTGTCCGCTACAGTTCGACGCCAGTTGTGAGTTCAATTTCCGGAGAAAAACACGAAATTCGAGTCACGGTCATCTGAGTCTTGTTTACATAACCGTTGAACAGACTTAAAACGAGCAATGTCAAAAGCAAGAGGCCGAAAATAATCGCTTCTGTCCACTTTTGGAGTTGTTTTCTCGAAAGTGGGAAGATGGATGCATAAGTGGTCGAAATGGAGAAGAAAGGGGTCGGGACAACCGATTTAGAGGACAATGTCTTTTGGAGTCGTACTCAATGAAGACTAAATAAGCAATAATGGAATGTCGAAACGAAAACAACATTTCTTGTTGTAGAAGGAAATGGTTTTCTTCAACAGTGAAGTTTTGAGAAGGTCAACGCATAATTTAGGGACCTTGTTTTTTTGCAATTATCCTTATTCAGGGCTAACTTTGGAGCCCAAAACACAGCAGCAAAACAAAGCCAATCCATACAATTAACTGTTGAGCGCCATACAGTCGTTAAAAAAACAAGGGACAACGTAAAAAACGCAAACGAAAAATCTTGGCCCTAGACGGGATCGAACCTGAGCGCACCAACTATTGGACACAACCACTACCACTCCACCACAGCGCGATTATACACACAGATGCAAAATGGGATATGACGTAAATGGCAAAAAACGTAATTTTAAAAATAGTTTTTTTTGCAGACTTGGGCATTTGAGGTTCTGTGAGCTTATGATGCTCCATTGGGCGACGATCCCACCAATTCGGCCAAATTCGTAGATCTCGAAAAGTTCCATTTCTTGAGCCTAAGCATCGAAAAATTGAGCTTTAGCCTCTTAACTTAGGCTATAAAACAGAATGTCCTTTACAGTTTTCCTGTTTAGGTCATGGCATCCGGCCGCGAACTGTGCTACTGTATGCTCTCAGGAATCTCCCTCTGCTACATCGTCACCTTTGTCCTGGTCAGCAAGCCGTCCGCACCGGTCTGCGCCTCAGCACGTGTCCTAATCGGTCTTTCAATGTCCGCTATCTATGCAGCCATTCTCGTCAAAACAAACCGTCTTGCACGGGTTTTCTCTCCTCACAGTCCGGTGAGACCAAGGTGTATCACACCTATGGCACAGGTACTCTCTCTTTGCTAATAAGCCTATTACTCATGTGTTCAGGTCGGAATCTGCGCCAGCATCGTCTCCGCTCAATTGATTGGGTCCATAGTCTGGTTAATCTTCGATCCACCCGGCACTCGGGTCCAGTTTCCCTCTCGCACTGAAGCGATCCTAACTTGCAAAGCAACTGCCTCTCATCTCCTCATTTCTCTTCTCTTCAACATGTTACTAATTATTTTGTGCACTTTGTACGCGTTCAAAACGCGGAAAATTCCTGAGAATTTCAATGAGACCCGACTTATCGGGTTCACTATGTACAGTACTAGTATACTGTGGTTATCGTTTGGTGAGTCAGTCTGGGTTCCTGCCAGGAAACTAATGTCCTGTTTCAGGTCCCATCTACTTCGCCACCCAAAACAACTTCAAAATTCAAATTACCAGTCTCTGTATGTGCATATCAATGAGTGGAACTGTCGCACTCGCCTGTTTCTTTGCCCCGAAAGTATACATTGTCCTCTGGCAACCCTACAAGAACGTTCGTACCCGACACTCGGCCGTTGGCAAACTCGTCAATCAGCAGATGCGCTTCATCAGGTTCGGATTCGAAGTTTTAGAACCCTGTAGACTACTTAGAGCTACTATCCGCAAACCTCTCCTTTTTATATATCCGTTCTTGCACGAGCTCTCTCTTGTTTCAGTCAACTTGCCACGTCGAACATCCCCGACACCACCACTTCCCCTAATTTTACCTCGACTGTAGATTGTCCCTCAGCAACCCAGGCTGCTTCGCGTAAGTGTGTGCTTGCCTAGAGACAGAGCTAGATCTTGGAGTTCAAGAAGCAGACCTTCACGTCCCATTTTAGCCGAACTCAGCTGCACAGCCCGGTCAACACCCGTACCGCCAGCTCCCCACTTCCGGTCGCCTGCAACGGTGCGGAGTCTCGTGCCGGACGCCGCTTCAACGGGCGATCGACGACGATCGAGCACATCGCTAAACAATGACGCCGCGTGCAAGAAGATGTCCGTGAACAGCGACTTCTCGCTCGGCTCTCATTTAATTCCTGAGACTGACCTGACTCTCCGGAATCGACGTGTCTCGAACAGTCAGGACAATGCGGATCATGTGCAAATTATGTTGAGCGAGATCACTAACGACCAGAACGCAACGTTCCTGTGAAATGTGTTGGTTCTGTCGCAATAAATTCAGTCAATTTGTGAGTACAAGAGGGCCACTCTGGACGGTGACGGTGGCCAAAAGGTGGCCGAGTCCATGGGCGACAAAGGGAAACGTTGGCCGAGCCAAGCAAACGATGGCCGTGGACAAGCTGGGAAACTGTGACTTAGTCTAGTAAACGATAAAGAGGCTTGTGGCCAAAATGGAAGAGCGGAGGCTTGGCTACTTTCTGACCACACTGAACGGTGCCCAAGATCGAAACCATGGCTAAGCCCGTATCCTACTTGGGAAACGATGGCCGACCCAAGCCTAGCGAACGATGGCCGAACCCGTAGACGACCAACTTAATGGTAGCCAACTCTAGAAGACGATGAAGAGACCTGAGACCATTTCTAGACCACAATGAACCGTGGCAGTGGCAATTGAGGTGGCCGCACACACTGAAAGGTAGCAGTGACTGTTGCCGAAACGATAGCCGATCCATGCTTGGCATCTTCCGTGCCAGTTAGCATTACAAAAGGCAGTTTGGCATTGCTTTTGCTCCATATAAGCAGAGGAAGTTACTAAGTAATACACTAAGAACTTACTTACAAGTTGAACTGAAGACAATGCTAAAGCCCTTCATCATTACTTTTGCCTTCCTCTCAATCGTGAGCACATACGTCGTTACTTGGAAAAATGACCCGTACGCCGCTCAATGGAATCCAAAACGTCCAATAGATGTGTTTATGGTCAAGACGCTCCGTAAGTCAAATCTCGCCTCTCTTAAACCTCACCCCTACCTTGTTTAGCTCAAAGCCACAAAAAGGCTATTCGCAATGTACTGAAGTACTATTCCGAAACCACCTGTCTGAAGTACAACTTCCACAACATTTCTGAGGGACGGAGATGGACAGAAGCGGGCAGTTCTGGTCCCGAAGAATCTCAAGAAATAGTTTTCGATTACGACCAAGACGATGGATGTCATTCTTTTGTTGGAAGAGAACAATACGGACCGATAATTAATTTGGGCGACACATGTGGAATGGTAAGTTTGATCAACAGTACTCGGTTTCAAAGCTATTTTCAGTTTGCCATTGTTGCCCATGAGGTGGGACATTCCTTAGGACTCATTCACACCCACAGCAGGAAGGACCGCGATGAGTACGTTACCGTCAAGATGGAAAAGTGTTCCTGGTTTGACCATAAGTGCAAAAGGGTAAATCACAATTACGACTTCACGTACCCGGAATCACAAGAAGACGTAGGCGTGCCTTACGATTACGGTAGTGTCATGCACTACAACCCTGTTGCGGGTCAAGAAGACCGAAGTCGTCCTGCCATTGTAACAAAGGACAAGCTTCGCCAATACACGATTGGAAATCGTGCTTCTGTGGCCATTTCCGACTTGCTCCAAATTAATAGAGCTTATGGGTGCTTCGACCGATGCCCACAAGGTCCGTCGTCTTGCCGAAACGGTGGTTTTCGTAACCCGAATTCCTGTAAAATATGTGTTTGTCCTTTTGGACTGGCAGGACAGTTCTGCACGGAAAGATCCAAAGGAACCGAAGTTTCGTGTGGGAGCACGAACTTTGCTTCCTACTCTTGGAAAACGTTAACAGGAAGCCTTAGCACACGGAAACTGATAGGCAAGAACGATTATGACAGCAGATCCTGTCATTGGATTCTAAAGGTAAATTGAACCGTCTTGAATGGTATTTAAGTAAGTCATTTCAGCCAAATCGAGGACATAAACTGCAAGTCGAAATTAAGCGTGTCGGGCCATGCCATAAAGATAAGCACTCTTGCTATTACGGTGGCACGGAGCTGAAAATCAACGACTTTGGGATGGGAGGATACAAGTTCTGTTGCCAGGAGCAGATTGAAACAATCGTGCGAGACCACATTTTCGAGACCTCTGAAATGGCCTTGATCAATTTGGACGTCCAAAACGGCACCCAATCTTTCGAGATTCGATATCGTCAAGTTTTGAAAGTTTAGAAGTGTGGTTATCCGACGTTCTTAGTGTCATTTTCATTTGCTTTTGAATAAAAAAACAACAAATCGATTGACCCTACTTCAGTTGGGCCGTTCTGACCTCTGCCCGTCCCAAGGCAGAGCCTCACAATCGTGGCCGTTCTGGACTCTCGCGACCGTATGATTCGTCAATTCATCCTGACCCTCATCCACCCTGACCCTGCCAGGCTTTCCCAGCCACCCCACCGACGATCAACGACCAGTTCCGCACCAAGAAATACAAGAATATCGTTCCAGTGATACAAGTTTAAGGCGTGAATGATTAGGCGAACAAGAACAGCCAAACAATAGAACTACCGCAAACTGGTCTTCTTCAGCTCCACCGGCTTAAGGGTGGAATCGGAAAGATCGTAATGATTCATCGCAGCGTCCCAAGGCAAGGTCTTCAGGGTCTTGAAGGGCATCATGTCGAGCGTTTCCAGCAGCACTTGTCGCAAGTCGTAGTGTTCTGCGAGGCGAACCTTCTCGAAGGGAGTGACTGTCGTAGAGGTCCTAAGAAACGCGAAGCATTTGTCCTTGACGTCGTCGCATTGGAACTTGTCTGCCATGTCCAGTAGGTAGTGGACGGATAATTCTGAAATTAACCAATTTAATGACCGGAATTACGCGAATTCTTACCATCGATGGGCATGCTGAGGTTGTGCACGAGTCCGAGAAAGTGGATGAATTGGCTCATCTTGACTTCCTTCAATTCGCGCGTCTCCTCCGGACCGTCGAGGAGGTCGGTGAAGAAGGTCGAACTGGCAATGAGATCCGGAAAATCCAGACTTATAATCACCCAGAAACAGGACACTCTTACCTTCTTCGATAGCCACAGATCCTCGTCAACCTTGAGAGCTTCACGGCGTCGGATTCTTCCTCGATGAGGGGATTCTTCGGGTTCGTGAGATCCGCATAAAATTCAGACATTCGTAAAAGTGATAAAGACTTACGCAGTAATTTCAACAACGACCGTCCCCGCGGCCAATGTGGCGTTCCCGGTGTTCCTGGTCTTATAGTGAAAGTGGACATCTGCGTAGCTCTGGTTAATGCAGGCTTCCCACTGAAATACTGGACAAGTCTTTCCTCCCACCCGGCTTCACTTACCTTCTTTTAGGACTTCGTATACTGAATTCCACGGGAATTCGCGGTTTCGTACGTGACGTCGAAAGTCCCCGCGGCCTCACACATCCATTGCGAAGGGGCCTTCTGCGCGGGTCTGCAGATCAGCGCCATGCCGGGGGAGCACTCGGGGCAGTCGGTGTTCCGCATGATTCCCCTAGAAAGTCGGAAACTCACGAAAAATACAAGGAAATCATGGCACACCATTTGAAATGACCAACCGTCACTTCCTCGACCTCGAGAAAGTCGGTTTCGAATGTGAAGCGGATATTCATGCCTGAAATACGAAATTATGTATCTGGAAACTCAAAAAACGTGGGAATCGAAGCGCAGAAACACGAATTCGCGACGCGGTGCGGAAGCGGAAAAACGAACGATCGCCGGGAAGCATCTGCAACCGCGCGAAGCATGAGATCGCTGCGGGACCCGAGTCACTATTCGTCCTCTGCTCGCCTGCCTGCTCGCACCGCTGTTTCACGCGTTTCAGAGCCTCCAACGTCTAGACTCTGTCTGAATCTCGCTCCGCGAGTCAAAGCAGACCCTTCGACCTCATTCTTCGCAATGTTAGCGGTGGCGATCGGTTGGGCGGCCGCGTTCCTCGGTTGCGCAACGCTGATCACTGCGTTCATCCTCTGCTTCATCCTCTGCGGTCGCAAGAAGACCCCTTCAGGCTAGGATAAGGTGAGAAATCTTCGTATTTTCGGTGTTTTAGATTATATTTTTAGGCCACAAAAACGGCACCAATTGAGAAAAGCTCCATCAACCCCTCCGCGGCGGCGTCGTCCCCAGGGCAGGAGCCGTCGAAGAGTTCAAAGGCCGAAGACAGCAAACCGACGGCGTCTCCGAAGAACGCGAAACCTGATGATCCGAAGGCCCCGAACAAGGAAAAGAAGTCTTACGAAGCCGGTGAAGACCGATGTGAAGAAGCCATCAGCAGAGAAGCTCGCGGACAAGAAGCCGGATTCCACGCATCCAATGTCAACGGAGGTCCGGAAGAGCGACCAATCCACAGGGACGAACATGTCGAAGAAGTTCGGTGCTTCTAAAGAAGCCGTCGCTTCCAAGCAGGCAGATGTGTCCAAGAAGACGGACGAGAAATCGAAGGATGGATCGGCGAAGAGGTCAGGCAAGCAGAAGTCCAAGGAGGGCCTGAGCAAGAAACTGAGACCAAGAATGCCAAGTAGGTAAGTGCCCTTATGACTCTATGACCCTAATTGACGAGACCCAACTGTTGGTTTCGGGAAAGCTGTGTGGTTGCAAGTAGAACTTAAACGCTTGAGAAATCAAACAGAAAGTTATCCAAAATCACAAGATATATCGCCACCTCCACAACCACTAACATCAAGTAAGATCAGGAATCGCCACAGTAAGAAACCTTCACATGGGAAACTGCAAGCTTTTTGTGATTTACTAAAATATGTTTTGGCTCAAAATTCCTACGTTTTTACCAGCAAACAAACGCATTCAAGACATTGGGGATAGTATGTACACTGCAGGTTATGATGATAGGGACACCTCTCATTTTGGGCATAACAAATTTTTGGAGAAGGTTTTTGGAAAGTCGGCAAATTTCGCCGGGTCATAATGATCAATGGACACTCTCTAAATATCGCTTTTTCTCACGTTTTTAGGCAGGGCAACTGAGCCACCGCAAGACGAATGCTTAGTTTTCCCGCGCCTTATGCGACTGCAGTGTTTGGTTTGGGAAGACACGTCATAAATAAGTGGCGACTTTCCATGTGGTCACGTAATTTTTGACTTTACAAAGAGAACATAGCCATTTTTGATCGGGAAATAAAATTGTAAAACTATGAAAAAACTATCACAACAATTTATTGTTTGTCGTTGACTGTCATTTCTTGATCGCATTCAAATACAGTTGAATACCTATTGGCTTTTTGTCAAAAACGTTGCATAAAGTGTGTTTCGGAACTTAAAAATCACCTGCCATTCAACGATTCGAAGCTTATTGAAAGCCGTATAACCACGTTTCCGTGTGGTTTCAAGTGCCATAAAATTTTCAACTATGACATCTTCGTCCAGCAATTCTTGTTCGCTCATATCCGCAGGATACTGAAATTGGACAAACTTTTCCTGTCTAACAAATTTGCAGGTCGACCAAATTCGAATCAATTGGGCAAGTAGTGAGCGATATCCTTCGTCTACAACAACGTTAGGGTGTCCAGTGAAACGGAGATACTTAATAGTTTGCGATTCAAACACGATTAAACATAAGTCTAGAATCCCGTTTCCATTAAGAGCGTCTAGGCAAAGTACTACCTCACTCAGAGAGTTCAGGCTGGTAAACCGACAAATCTGAGTCTTCTGAACATCGCTGATTGGTGTGAAGATGCTTGCGTCGCATGTGAACATCACGCCATTCAATTCCAACGCATCAAAAAGCGCCTTTGTAAAATTTTCTGAAATTGGATTTGTTTGGGTGCACAATCTGACATTAGGGAAAAGTCGAAGAATCTTCAAGCTTCGCTGGAACTCGGGCGCATTCCAGCGAGATCTGACAAATTTTACATCTCGGTGGAGCAATGCAACGGACTCGTTGATATCCAAATTAACGAGTCCACATGAGGCGACTAAGTCTTTTGTGAGTTTGTCAAAGTAGACAATGCTGCTACCACGATACTGGAAAAAAGAATAAGAGAATTCGATTCCGTTAGGATCGTATTCAATTGCAAAATCTGATACCGTGTCATTGGAACGGTTTTTCTCAATTCTTGCATACGGTTGTGAGAGGTCTTTCCACTCATAGTGGGACCCGTTTGCTTGGCAGATTTGAAAGCAGTGCTCGAGGAACGCGTCAGGAACAGTGTTCATAATCGGATGATGAAAAATTATATCCAATGTGAACCAGTTGATGCCTTATATAATTGAATTTGGCAAAAAGCGATGCTATCGATTTTGAAACTTACGTGTCTTCTCATTTCAAGTTAGAGGAAGTTTGGTTGCAAAGCCATGGTCAAGGGCGGCAGATGTCAGTCGTAGGATTTCGTTCGGAATACATTGGCACCAAGCTGAAAGCTTTTTTCGAGGTCATCTCAGTACTCTGTTTCTATCGATCTCATGGAAATTCCGAAACTCTTGCAAAGAAACTTGCTTTCACAAAATTGACATCTGAATGAACCAATCATTCAGTCCTTGTTGATTGGACTTGATTGGACGACCAGAGCAAAGAAGCGGTGGTGCTCAGTGGTGGTGGTGCTGATGGTGGTGCTGATGGTGGTGCTGGTGGTGCTCATTCAGAACACACCCTCTTTCGGTGCGCTTATCCACATTTTGTCTCAACGTAAGGCTTATGGCTTCCGGACAAGTCAGTATACGGTAAGCTGTCACAAAGTTGGATTTTCAGAGTGTTAAACTTGGCTGCAGGCGACGTTGGGTTTTAAAGATTCCTTACGTCGCCGCTGTCAACAACGCTGAAAATTAGCCATTTTAAGGTTTCTGTCCAACTGC
>KN166454.1:19358-40964 GCA_000757745.1 Steinernema scapterisci | reverse complement strand
GCGCGCTGTGTAATTTCACGCCTGCACCTCAGCATACTGCTGAATTAAATGTATAGTTTATTGTCCCTGAGTAAAATTTAAGATTACATGGTTACATGGTATTACAATACAATGATACAAGAAGATAGGGACATACGAAAAATTCAATACATAGTTTAGGACAGAGAAACGTTAAAAAAGTTATCGATGACATTGGAAAACCGTAGACCAGAAAGTTCGTGTGGTTGTTGTGTGGTTTCTGTAGTCCTGCAACTCGTCTACTTTTTGACGTGTCTGGCATACCGGTCCTGAGAATGCTTGACGCTAGCTTTCAGTTTGTTGATTTGTCGGTGGTATTCTTCTAAATATGAACTTTTTAGAAATTGATGGGCATTACTTTTACCATGCATGCGCGCGATTTCCCTCTTGTGCTTCTCCTTGCGCTTCCTTCTGTCCTTCGTCATCCTATTAACCCACTTTTTGACTCATTTTTATGCTTCGGACTCACTGTTTGTTAAGGTCGTAGCTTTCCTGAGCTTCCTTCCGCACTTTGTCCAATTCCGTCTCCACTCTGAAATCAAGACCAAGTTTTGAAGCACGTTTTGGAATCTTACTCAGCAAGATGTCTAGTGAGTTTCAAGTTCTCTTCGACAAGCTTCTGCAACTCAAGCATGATTTTGCGGCTCTCATTTCTGAAAAAGCACGTCAGGCAATGCGCCGATCAAAACCCACATTTCGCACTCTTCAATAACTTTGTCCTGGTGGGTTCTGATGAGCTGGAACGTCAGGAAGTCCATGTAGGACTTCACGTCCACTTTGTCCGTCATTTGGTCCTTGAGTACGACAGACCTGAAAACGGGGCTTAAGATCGAGGCAGAAGGGGTCGTAGAAGCCGGTCTGGGAACCGGTGACCGAAGCAGATGTGCAGGACAGCCTCACATCCGACCTAGGAAACGGTGGTTGCGCTAGTGTTTAGCCCAGGAGTGGTGACCAGAGCCGACCTAGGAAACGGTGACCGAAGCTGTATCCCGCTCAGAAAGCCAAGTCCGTAAACAGCCTGGGAAGTTTGCCGCTTTGATTACCACTAGATTGGCTTTTGGCTTTTGGCCCACTACTGGCCCGATCTTGGGTTCAGCCACTGTTCTATAGGACATGACGGTGTCCTCCACTTCTGCCTCAACCCTGAACTTGGTTATTGTGGCCCAGAACGTGCAATTCCGGTCACCACTTTTGAGCCGGCTGCGAGCTCATCCGCAGTTTCCTAGGCCACTCCAGGCGGTATCCTACACTTCTGCCTCAACCACGTGCTTGGCCATCGATGTTCGGCTTCAACACCATCTGAACGGGCCGCGGACTCCGACATCATTCCCTAAGTCAGCCATTATTGCGACCACGACCTCCACACAGTGCCGACTCCGGACTAAGCCATTCTATGGCATCCTGAAACTCACGTGTCCTCTTCGCTGTTGGCGCCAGCACCTTCGCGTTGGAAGCGATTGAGAACATCCAGCCGGAACCTAGTGTAATCGCGTTCGCTAAAAGTATGACATACATTTCAGCACGATGCGCAGAAACTCTCACCGCTGAAGATAAATAAGACGGGCCGGACGTTGTTCGGCATCGGTCATTTCAATCGCTCCTTCAAGGTACTTCAAGTGGTGGGTCAGATGTTCCGCCAGCATGCTGTCGGCCCTGAAAACATAACTTACGAATTGCTAAACACGGAAACTTTTGAAGACGAGAAAACCTACTTTTCAGTGATGTCTTTGGGACTGACAATCTCGGGAATCTCGCCTTCTAAGTCGGACTCGACCGGGCTGACGGGAGTCAGGTCGAGGCTTTTGTCGACGGGGCTCGCGGGAGTCAGGTCGCGGCTTTTGTCGACGGAGCTCACAGGAGTCAGGTCGAGGCTTTTGTCGACAGAGCTCACAGGAGTCAGGTCGAGGCTTTTGTCGACAGAGCTTACAGGAGTCAGGTCGAGGCTTTTGTCGACGGGGCTCGCGGGAGTCAGGTCAAGACTTTTGTCAGGTTGATCCATTTCAAGCTTCTGAAACTTAAAAAACGATCTCTTAAACAACTTCATGCGCGACGAATTGCGAGCAAGCCTGCACGGAACGTTTCGCTTTAAGACCCTTATAGACAGTGACCTAGTTTTAAAGGCGATAAGCAGCTGATGGCTTAAGAAACGAAGAGCGGAGACTGACGACCACGCAGAAAGTGGAAAAAGTCCGATGAGCACGTACTCATGTTGCCATGGCAAAGAACAGCACAGGTGCGAGCGGGAAATGGGGCTTGAGGAGGATAATGGAATAACAAGAATGGCACAGAGAGTGCGCCTGGCCTTAATCGATTATCTCAACCCATGGGGAAGCTTCACGTGAGTTTGCCTGAAGTGTGACCACCGGCATGATTTTGTTGTTGTCGGTTGCTCCTGCTCAAAAGCTCAAGAAACACAATATGTTGATTGGAATACGAATACGGTGGACTTAAAGAGGGTTTAAGGGGTTCTGAGGTGATAGCCTGATACTTGACTGAAAGGTTGGAAAGTGAGAACAGTTATCAAGGGGACTGGCCAAATCTGAGTTCCGCGTCATCTGCAGACGGCCGGAAACCACTTTTAGTGTAATCAAGCCTCTCAAAACCATTTCAACCGTGACATTTTAAAGTGGTTGACCGTCAACATTTAGAGCAAACGCACTTTTAAAACGTGGTTTCAAGTTTTCAACCTCTGCTAGACTGACAACGTCAGGTATGTCGTCTTCTACCTCGGACTCGACGGAGATGGCAGGAGTCCGGGAGGTGGCATTTGGGATTTGGGCCTTGTCATCATTCAACATCCAAACCTTAATTCTACTTTTCACAAAAATCCATTTGCCCCAAATTCTTGCTTCCCAAATTGTTGGGACCGCTTCTCAAAACTCAATCATCAGCCCAGGTGTGCCTAAGCTCCCAGAGGCCGAATGGTGGGAAAACTGGTCATACGCCAATCAGCCTTCCCTCTATGAGGCCAGACAACTAAATGGACCGGGTGAATAAAGCTGGGACCGCTTCCCAAAACTCAGTCATCAGCCCAGGTGTGCCTAAGCTGCCAGAGGTCCGACGTTGGGAATATCGGTCATACGCTAATCAGCCGTTTCTCGATTAGGCCGGATAATTGGATGGACGTTTGGGTAAATGAAGCTGGGACCGCTCCTGAAAACTCAATTATCATCCCAGGTGTGCCTAAGGTTCCAGAGGTCTGATGGTGGGAGAACTGGTCATACGCCAATCAGCCTTTTCTCCGAGAAGCCGGATAATTTGATGTTTGGGTAAATGAAGCTGGAACCGCTTCTCAAGACTTAATCATCAGCCCAGGTGTGCCTAAGCTCCCAGAGGTCCGATGGTGGGAATATCGGTCATACGACAATCAGCCGTTTCTCTATTGGGTCGGATAATTGGATGTTTGAGTAAATGAAGCTAGGAGGGGAAGCTCAACCTGAACTGAGCTAAGACAGACATGTACAGGCATTAACAGCTAAAACATCAAAATCAGGTATTTGCCGATTTACGGTTAACCTTCAACTCAAAGCTTAAAACCACCAATTGAACATTTATACATATTATATTCCACGGGACCTTAAACTCAGCAGTTACACTACAACATGGCTTAAAAAGCCGCAAATTTTGCGACAAGTCAAAGATAATCAAGCTGTATAAGTTGACTGGTTAAAGCGGAACGTGTTCAAACAGCGTACAGTGTGTCCGCATGCCAAGCTCTTTGGTGCACGGGCAGGAATGCTTCCCGACTCGTCTCCAGGGAAGCTCCCGCACTCCCCGATTCGAAACACGCTGTTTTCGCCGCTTCCAAAGTTTTTTGGTTCTCTGGTTGTGAAAGATCGAGTTGCATCGCCGCTTCAACAGCGGCTTGGTTCTTTGCCCACTTTTCATCCTAAGCGGTCGTTATTAGGAGCGCCCAGTTTTGATGTTGAACCCACCTCTTCACGAAGCGTTTTGTCACGGTTCTCGTCTGATTCAAACTCAGCAGACATCACAACGTACCAGCGACGGTTGGGATTACGACGAATCAGATCCCTGAAAGTCGAAGCATGTCACGTACCATTGCTGAGAGCGGAGAGCCTCACTCGCAATGAGCAAACTTGTCGCGGAGAGCTATCCAGTAGTCATCGAGTCCATCGTTCAAGGTTGGATCAGCTTCGTTTAGAGCTTCATTACCGTCGTCCGGAGAAGGAGAACGATAATCCAAGTTCTCCTCCCGCACGTTCACTCCAAGTTCCGTCAAGGCTGCCTGTACCTTGCGCAAGTCCCGGAACCTTTGGCTACTTTCAAGATGAAGGAAGTAAACCAAGTCCCGAGACAAATCCAGGCGAAGTCTGGAATCAGCCTGTTATACCGTATCAAATCTAGTCAATCCTACTTTGCGCTCTTATTACATTGGTCGTCCGGGTATAACTTGCGCAGCTCGACCCATTCAGCGTGATCCTCTCGCTGACGCTTCCTAATTCTAGCAATCTTCGCCAGCGACACCTTCAGTTCTTCCTTGAGGCTTGCGATGGACTCTAGTTTGACCGATTCCGAATCGTTGCTGACAGTTAACGGCTGAGCAGAATATCTAAAATTGCGTTTGACAGTTTTATGAATCTTGGGATTAGTGGCTTACACAGCAGGGTTCTCTACGGCGAGTCGCTTAGGTTCGCTCGCGAGATCCGTAGGATCCGAACAGGCGCGTTTGCGGGAGGCTTCCATTTTCAGGTACTTAAACTCAATTTCTAGACCATTTAAACATAATCACGCCACGAAGTGCCCACCACACACGTTCTTAGTGGACACATCCCTCATTGTCCTCAAGAATCATCTGTCGCACTCGAGTACGCCTCTGGTTTCCACGGTAACCTGCGAGAAGCGGGATTAGGTTGGCATGCGCGTAATCGAAAAGAGCCACAACCGGGGTACGGGGAAGAGCTGCAGCGCTCATGAGGCAGCATCGCAGGCGACGAACAGGCCAATACCCTCTGTGCACCGTCGAACTTCGCAGAGTCACGCGCACCGTCAGGAAGAGCACCCTTTGCCGGCAGCCACAATAAGAGTGAAGGTTTCCGGAGAAAGGCGCATTGGCGACAGCTGCAAAAAGATACCGGCAGCGCGCCGACACCGGCAATGGCAGGAAACGTGGTCAAAGAAAGATGGCGCGTTGCAGGCACTTGAGCGGAGTTTTAAAAATTGAAAAGAGCTTGCTTGTGTCACTGGTTTCGCTGGTACACGATGGCTACAGTATTCCAGCAAACTCAGCAGCGCAAAGAGAACCGAGCACACAATAGCGAAGGAAAGAATTTGCCTAGCTCACCAGTGCAGCGCATGACCAACTAGGACGAGGCATTCGCCACGGCTGAAGAGGGACGACGCCGCCTGGGGACCTTAGAAGATTCAAAGAAGCGAATACGGCAAGCTATGATCTGCCTCGCTCATCGACGCGCCTGACCAACGACCCATCTAGTGGCAAAGATAACAAGGTGGCTGCTCCAGCTTCAATTAGCCAAACGACGACTAAATAGTCCGAGATGATCGAATTTAGATCTACGTGAAAGTTCAGCTGCAGAAGCAGTTGCCGTTGTCACGGGTGTTGCGGATGTGATTGCCCATAGCTACAGTAACCCAAAAACTCATCAACGCACTGAATCGCATTTGCAGAGTGAGCCGAAGTAATTAACATGGCAGGTGAAAATCTGGTAGGCACGTGGACGCGACTAATCCAAGCGAATACACCGAATATTCTAGAAGGAGACCCGCTGCAAAGTGGAAATATTTACCGCCGCAGAAGGTGGCTTACAACTTGCGGACGTCCCGTTGCAGCTGCATGTCGATTGCGACAAGTGAAGATCGGCCTGGTAGATTGAAGAGAGAGTCGGTGATAGGTTGAACAGGTTGAACGCACAAGTGATTGCCAGGTTAGGAGTGTTGTCGATATTATCACCCATAGCTACAGTAACCCAAAAACTCATCAGCGCGCTCAATCACATTTGCAGAGAGAGAGAGAGCCCGAGTAATTATTGCGGCAGGTGAAAACCTGCTTGGCACGTGTGAGCGGGTGGTCGTGGGATTAGGACGTACACCAAACAGGAGCGAAGGAGACCTGTCATGGCTGCAGAGGGACACTATTGAGCGCCGCAGAAGATGATCAAAATTTGGCTGCAAGTCTCCCTGATGGTTCAAAAAAGAGCGAAATACGCGCAAAAGTGGAAATCTGTCTGGCTCGCCGGCGCGCGTCGCAGGCAGACCGGGTCATGTAACGGCGGATTGAGCTGCAGCGGCAAACTGGCAACAACAAGAACATCTTGAGAGCAGGAGGTGTCATGCGCGGACACACCGGAAAGTCCATAAATGGTGTAGACTTGGTTCAATCGACTGCATCGGTGTTGCTACCTAAACGGAACTATTGTCCGGATAGCCGGGTGATGGCACCAACGCCATAAATAATTTGCCTGCACTTCGCTGCTTGTCTGCTCCGTAATAAGCGTTTGGCGCAGAACAAGCACGCTGTCGCAATAGAAGGAAGAGGTTTTGTCCAAATGGACCACGCGCAAAGCTACAGTACACACAGCAACGCTGACGGCGGTTGCGAAAGCGTTCGACTGCTTGCCCACGTGCGTTCGCCATCGACTTCAGCCAAGGAAAGACAGTCACAGAGGGGTGCAAGCAGCGAAACAGCAGGCGGTGCTTACAGGAAGACCGAAATGCGGTACGCGTTTGAAACACAGTGAACACGCATCAAGCATACAAAAAGAGGAATAGCGCTTATGGAAAATTCCCCTTCCCCCTATGATAATGTGATTCCAGCAAGCTCCGAGGGGAATGACCCAAGCGAAGACCCCCCGAACGGACACAACCTACAGCCGCACTATGAGATGATATTTATAAGGAGGGCTGTGTGGCGGCGATCGGCGATTTGAGTTGCAAATGAGCACATCTAAAAAAGGGTTTTGATTACAAAAGATATAAAGATTGCGTTCGGCTGCACAGAAACAAAGACCTTAAACAATTGACTGGTTGAATACTGACGGCTTCAATGCATTGCCAGACTGGGTACGTGACTGACCGCTCGCCTGCACCGTGAAATGGTCAAATCGGTAGTGAATATGCGGATGAACAAAACCGCTTTGGAAGAAAATCAAACGAGACTAACATAAACCGTTTATAGGCAGTGCAAATATCTAAGAAACTGCACTTTAAATTATCACAAATAGTATATGATCCAGTCATAAAATTTTAATATCCTTAAGACTCGTTTGTGTCCTTACGAGATCGCACACTTCGTTCGCACCTCCTGAAACCTGGTTGAAATACTACTTCGTCAGATTCCTTCACCTCGATAATAAGATCTTCTTCTATTGGGCCCATTTCGGTACCAACCGGTTCCACGGCTCGAAACGTAACCACCGGTAGTTCATCCTGTCGGCCAACTCGTCTCCACTTAGCCCAGGCTCTATAAACGTCGTGCGGGGGCACATCTGGCTCCAGATGTGAATGTGAAGATTCTTCACTCGACGCCGTCTGAGTACCATCCAGATCTGGGACAAACGATTTCATTTCCATGAATTCCTCAAATTTCAAGCAGTGAGCGTGGAATGTCTGGAAGTCGTCGTAACTGAGTAGGCGCGCCTGTTCGGAAGGCAGTCCACTAAAACAAAGATTACTAATACTCCTTTTTTCGGCAAACTCACTATTTCATGGCGAGTTCCCTTAGTTTCTTGAGCACTTCACTGACATTCAACGGCGCATTTGGGTATCCTGAAAATGTGAGCATATGGTAAAGTCAATGTTTGTAGCCGAACGGAAGAGTTTTCCAGGGTATCGACATGTTTAAGCCTAGTCCAGATTTGTCAACTTTAGATTGGACACGCTAAAAACGCCTCGAAGCATGCTATATGGAAATCACTCTGGTAGTCTGACCCTAATCGCACCAGCGCAAACGGTCGTGCGAGGTTACCGTCGTTATATAAAACCGATTTTCGTTTAAAGGCGTTCGCGGTCCGGAGGTCCAGCTGGTGGAGTGAGTTGGTGGGATATGGGTGGGTGTGCTCCATTGAATGCTGCGCTAACGCTTGAAATAACCAGGCCGCGGCATAACCACTGTTGGTCCCGAATTTGACTGCGACATTTTTGTTTCCAACGGCAAAATTCATGTTTTTCATAATTTGGATTGACTGCTTTGGGTGTTTAAAGACTTTTTTCTTGTCTCCTGGTCCTGAAGGGAACCCTGAAAATACGGAAATTTTCGAAATGCTCAAAAGCTGTTTCCTTCTAGCTAGCTACCGAGTCACACAACTATAAAAACGCCGCTGTACAACGTTCGCTATAGCAAAATTACTCTGGTCGTCTGACGGTAATCACACCAGTGCAAAAGTGGGATCGAAATTGTCATCGTTGTATAAAACCAATTTACGTTCAAATTTGATTGCGGTCCGGAAGTCCAACTGGTGGAGTAAGCTGGTGGGAGATGGGCGGGCATGTAATGGGAAACCACCGACGTCGGGTGGACCACCACCGTTGGACTAACACTTGATCGCAATTTTTTTCCCTTATGACGCCCATTTACGTGTGGGTGCTCTAACGCATAATTCGAGTATCTTTGTGATAGCCTGAGTCTATAATAGAGGAAATATTTGAGCCCTAAGTTCGCATTTGAGGTCATGCCAAAGTACGCGGACCGACCGAACGCACTGTATCGCAGTCTAACGATTACTCTGGTCGTCTGACCATAATAACACCAGTGCAAACGACTTTTCGGAGTTCTCCTCGTTGTATAAAACCGATTTACGTATAGAGTCTCCTGCGGTCCGGAGGTCCAACTGGTGGAGTGAGTTGGTGGGAGATGGGTGGGCGCTCGGAGGGGAAGGCAGAAGATCTCAAAGCTTAAGCTTGGGGAGAAGCAGACGAGTGTAACGACCACCGTTGGACCAACATTTGACCGCAAATTTTTTAGCGTATTAATTACCTGTTTCCGTGGTCTGCTCCTTCTCAGTGTTATCCGGTTTCTGTCGCTTTGGTTCGGTCACCTCTGGAGGGCACGACGAAGCACGCTTTCTCTTCATAGTCACTCACTGAAATAGGACTCAGGATACTTGGGATTTAACGGATGTCACGCCGAGATAAATGTCCCGCATAGCAATCAACCTTACGCGCACTGCATATGTGACATTGAGGCAGATTTTAGCAACAGCGCCGGGTACCGTGAGGCCGCAAGCGAAAAGACGAAAGAGGTGTGGTCGGCCACCGTCGAAGTCACTCGGAAAGGACCAGAACGAGCTCGGTTTGCGCTTTCATGACCTCCGGACGTACAGTGAGGGTTGTTAGAAGCAGAGAACCGGCTTTGGACTGTTCATTTCTGTGAGAGTGAGGCACGCGCGGACGTCGGGAAAAGTGCACGGGAGTTAATTAGATTATGCAAGCTCAATAAAGACCTCATCGACCTCACCTCATCGCAGAAGAAACGCGACAAAAGACGGGAAACCAAGAGTTTCAACGATGTCAGCAGACTAGCGGTTCTAAGAAACCATCTTTGATAACGAACGTGCGAAGCCTAGTCTGGTCAACTTGGCGCTCAGAGCGAAAATCTGAATGCAGTTACACAGAAGGAGCCGTGGACAGCTAGAGAGAACATAGGACATGGCAAACAGAGGTTGCTGCTCGTAGAAGTGTCCGGAACTATCTAAGCACGCGGACGGAGTCACTCGGAAAAGACCTGACTGTGCTCGGTTTGCGCTTTCGCGACGCTGAACGCACAGTGAGGCTGTTCGAAGCGGGCAACCAGCTTCGGACTGTTAATTTCTGTGGGAGGAAGACACGCACGGACGTCGGGAAAAGTACACGGAGGTTAATGAAATTATGGAAGCGCGGACCTGGTACCACATCCCAAGAAGGACGCGACAAAAGAGATGGAACGAAGAACCCCAACGCATCGAGTAGACCTGCACACCTAGGCGAATTGGTGAAGGACGAGTGAAGCTTAAAATGGCGACTGCGAAGCTCAACCGCAAAGCTGCAAGAGCAGTGATAGACGGCCATAGAAAGCGGGACTTCCGCCAAGACGAAGCGTAGACGAATGCATCGGAGACAATAAGGAACACGCTGTAATGGCGCTTACCAGAGCATTCCAAAAAGTGCAAATTTATGCAATGAAGGACAGATAGTCACGTGATCGACAAACCGAATCATTTATGAGGCTTCTATCGTGGTATTACTCACATACTATTTTTAGTGAAAACCAGCGTAGCACTTCGAAAACAGCTAGAGAAGAGCTTCAAGGATCAGTTATAACCTGTCGAATGCGAAAAGACGTCCGTTTGTGTTGTTTTGGCGCGTTTTTACGGCGCAATGATTCCTCGTAAATATGGCTATAAGAGCGACAACCAAGATCTGAACTAGAGTTGTACTTTAGGGAGAGTGTGCGCACAGTGAGGGAACAACCACCCAACGCGCCATCACATTGAGTTTCTTCTAAAAGAGGCACGGCCGTTTTATCGGAAAGAGCACGGGAGTTGATAGAGTGATGAATAACTGTTATGGTAGATTGCGGAGAGATGACTGTTGGACACGTCAAGGGTGAGCCGAGGTACAGCTGAGGAATAGAAAAATGAAGGATCTTTTAACGAAAGTATCATCTACAAGCTAAAAGCTTACAATTCCAGTATGTATAGGGTTGAGGTCCTCAACAGCATGAGTACTGCGCATTGAAGAATTTAGCATTTGCCAAAAAACCGCCATGTATGTACAAATGTCCGTTAAGTCTTTTGGCTCGATTACTGTGCACTGCGTCCCGACAACGAGCGTGTACTGTGCGCAAGTCGCAGCGAAGAGATTTGTCCTTGTGCTGATTGGCGTGGGACAGAAGCGCGGCTGTCCGGGAGTCAATGGAATCGTGCCAAACGGGAAGCTCTCGAAGCACACCTGGTGCCTTTCGTCGGCTCCAGGTAGGGGGCCAGTGGCGCATCAAGATAAAACGACAGCCGAGGGACCGTTCTGACACGAAAATGAAGACTGGGGTCGGATTCGACGGTATCAACTCGAAGCCGAAAGCAGGTGCGTTTCCAGGACGTCAGAGATCCTCAACTGCACACAACAGCAGTCTCCTTCTCAGAAATCTTTCTGGCCAATAGTTGACTTCTGGATTTCTGCATTGTCACATATCAGCTGATACAGGCGTATGCCGTGGTGCACAGCGCATGCCACATTGCCAGGAATCGTCTTTGCGTTCAATGCCGTGAGATGGAAGCGTGATCGCCAGTTCCACGGGAGTTAATCTAATTATGCAACACAGGTATTGTGAAGAAATCTCGGCTGTCCTTTGTTAATTCACGGGAGGACACCACAAATCGAAGAGCCTCCGTTGAGACTACACAGACAAAGTGATGGCATGACCAAAGTTCAGGTAGTTTATTTGCTAATACATACACAACCAAACCGTATTCATAAATCCCGATGACAAGTTAAGGAGGAACTGCGATCACAGAAAATTCAGAGAATCGTTATAAATCGTCGCCGTATGAGCGAGCATGACTGGAATGGACTAATCGTTGAGTGAGTTCTGACGGTTCTTCAAGTGGTTGTAGCAGTTGATGCACACTCGCACTGCTTTCGAGCTTGATGGAAGCCGCACGCGAGCGTTGCTGCATGCTTGGCAGAAGATGGATCCGCAGTTTCTGAAATTTGGTCATTATTATCTCAATGTCAACATGTGGTAGCTGAGAATACCTGCAGTGATGTTTCCGCCGGCTGTACGAGAACTGAACATCGCACGATTTGCAGCTGTACACGTCGCTGTCTTTCTCCCACTGGGCTTCGGACAGAGGTAGGAATTCTTCTTTTAACTCGACTATTTTCAGCTTGGACCTAAAAGACATCAACGGATAAATGTACTCGAGACATCAAAGACTCACTCGGACAAATGACCCCCAAGCTCTTCCAAAGTCTTCCGACATTCTAGAAGCTCCTTCAGCGTATCCGCATAGTTGGCACGTAGCTCCGCAAGCTCTTCGGCCATTTCTGGGTACTTCCGAAGCTTCTCTGTTTGTTCCTTGCAGAGTTCCTCGAACTGACTCAGCTTTTCGCTCACGTTGTGGACTTCGTGCTGTTTGTCCGTGAGCATCTTCATGGTTTCAATGTGGTCTTCGAATTTCTTTGCGATTGCTTCTCGGAGCTTCTGGTTCTCGTCATCTTTTTCGTCGGTTTGGTCGCTGTTGGAGTGCGAGGTCAGGAGGGCGATGGTGTTGTTCAGTTCTTCTTTTTCCTGGAGAGAGCAAAATAAGAAGGCAGATATTAACAACCCTGGGCGACCCCAGTACAGCGCCCGTCCCATCGAACGTTGCACATGCTGACTACGTTGATTTCGTGCAGTAGATGCTCATCCCGCTTTGGGAAAACGGTTAAAAAGTAGGCAATGGACAAAATCGCGGCGTCGCGCCTCTCCACTGCTGCGCTCGCCCTTGGATTCTGGCTTTACAGTCATGAGCGCCGTATTCTAGTCCTCCTGTGTCTGCGAAACCAAGCAGTAAACTTTTCAAAAAGGCTCACTGCGCGTTGGGGACGCACGACATACCAAGAGAACCTCTCTGCAGGATAAAGCGCAGCCCCAAAACGCACCTGCTTATGATGAGTCTTCATCTTGGTCATTTCCCGTTGTATCTTGCTAGCAGTCTCCTCAGCAATCCGCAGCTTCTCGTACAGATCCACATTCAGCGATTTTGTGTCGTTCAACTGCTGGCGAAGCGTGTTCTCCGCGTCTTCGCTCTCCGATAGACGTGCTCTCAGGATCTCGATGTCCCCATAGAGCTTCGAGACTTCTTCGGAACTCTCCCGATCTGTGACCTGAAACATCACATTCAGCTTATTCGAGACAGTCCAACTCACCTGAAACTCGACTCGTCCGTTGGTAAAACTCGTGCTTCGTTGGACGTTCTTGCTCATGCTGTCTAATTTGCTCCTGGAGTGTCAACTTTGAGTCATCCAAAATTACGTGATCGCTTACAGAAGCTGTCGATTCCGCTCTTCCAAGTAGTTCTTTTGATCCAGGACCGTCTTCATCTGCTCATCGATCAATCCCGAATCTTGGCTGACCGTGTCTTCTCCCACCGTTTCTGTAGCGACTGTGGGCATTTTCACGTAGACGGACAGATCCACACTGAGAGGTTGTTGCTGAAATGCACTCTTTGAAGCTATTTTTCTCGTCTTGGGTTTACCTGAAGATAGTCATTCTCAAGCTGCAAGTTACAGTCCAGGACGTTGAGGCCAATAAGAGCACCGGTCAGGGATACGGAGTCTTCCTGTCGTAGAAGTGCCCAG
Organism: Steinernema scapterisci; assembly: GCA_000757745.1. NCBI lineage: Eukaryota > Metazoa > Nematoda > Chromadorea > Rhabditida > Steinernematidae > Steinernema > Steinernema scapterisci. Next base: position 27,653 of record KN166454.1, on the reverse strand, counting down.
GGCTCGTAGTAGACACTGAAAACGGATCACCAGGGATTACTTAGGAGCATGATTATCTTAGCTTACTGTAGATTCCTTGCTGTGGTGATGTTCTGAAAATAGTCGGCCAGCTTCTTCTGCATGATTGAGATCCGAAGGAACGCGCGGACCTTGGCGATGGAGGACCTGAATAGAGCTTCATTAGTCTTGGGTTCAAGGAGTCCGCTCAAAGCGGCACGTAAGAATCGGGACTTAAATCCCAGAATCTAGCTAAGAGTTAGAGCCGCCCTTGTCCAACCTATCCCTCAAAATTACGACTGTCGCAATTCGACCTACGTCAAATTAGCCAACTGATCGATGCACTTGTAGCTTTCCATCATATCCCTGTGCTTGTGTGCCACCGATCCCAAAAAGCTCCACAGCTCGGCGTCCGGCGACCGCAACGGCAGAAGTGCTTTCGAAGCTAAATCGCATTAATTGAGAGCAACCACTAATTTGCATAATGTGCACCAAAAATCGCGCGCACACACCACTGACTAACCAGATGAGCGGAACCCGTGCCAGAGTGTCTTCTCGAGTATAATGAATAAATCGGATATTTCTTGTGTGTCCGTTTCCAGGATCCGTGGACCACGCATGGATTGTTCCAGAAATGAACGAAGCACAAGTCGTGCGATGAGCGCCAGATTTTTTCGTTCATTTTCTGCAAATTCCACATTTGAAAATTGGATTTCGAGGGTGACATCAGAATACGTCGATGGCGTGGCGTCGTGGTGGGGCCACCACGACCGGACGTGGGTTCAACCATCACACACCATCAAAAAGAGACACTTACCACGATGGGCCATTTCCGTTCTGCTGGGTCGAGCTTCGTCGGCTAGGCCGACGGAAGCCAGTAGAGATGAGGCCACGTTCATGAGACGGATTCAAGCTCTGAAAATAGACAATTTATCAATTGTAGACACGCTTGATCGTTAGTACGGCAGTCTTTCTAAGCAACACGAGGCATAATTATGAAGATGAAGCTCCAAAAAACCTGGTCTAAATCCATTTTCGTAAACCCCATTTTTTCCGGTTTTGCAGACCAAAGGCGCACTTTTCAACCCGAAAACACCGCAATGCAACAGCCACTTTTGTGCAAATCAGAACTTTGAAAACTTAGACATAATCTGAGCATAATCCGCATTTCTTGGAAATCCAAATTTAGCAGTGCCTCCCCTTCAAATACCAGTGAAAACCACGAATCCAAATTGACCTGAAATTGTCAACAACGAAAATCCTGTTCTAAGCGCAATTTCTGGTTTAGAGCTCTCATAACCGCGAGCTTTTAGGCTCACAAAATGGTCATATTTTGTACCCTAAAACGCCAAATTTTCGCGCGTGACAACCTTCCAGATTCGGGCGCTATTTCGGGCCCCATTCGACTTCATTCACAGAACAAACTTGGACGCGTCTAGTGAAACGCATGATAAAAATCACAAAAATTCGTGCCAAATGCGGAGCGAAATTTGGCATTAGTAAACCCCAGATTCCACATCTAAATCCGATCCCACAAACTCCATGTATGTCTCTCAAAACGAGCCCCTCAAAATTCCCAAATCCAGCAACAGAAGGTTCATCTGTGAATTCCAAGAATCACATAAATCAGACCCCTCTTCCCAATTCTGATTCAGAAATCCCAAATTAGGCTATCAAAGTGACCCCCTCAAAGACACCAAATCCCAGCATCTTCACCCTTGAATCTCGAAAATCTCGCTCATGCTGTCAGATTATGTCTAAAAGACCGCCGCTTCCAAAACATGCGAGTTAATCACTCAATCCCATGCAACAAACATACCCAAACCAACAAACGAACAAACAAGCAAACCACGAGCAAGTATGATTAGTTCCAGACGATAAAACGCTCTATCATCAAAGGTTAAGACCGACAACGCCTCACAGGACAATCGGACATTCCGGGAAATTTGTTTATTTCATTCAGAGTTGATAGATTTATGTCGTCATTAGATAAATTCATCATACTCTTCCATTAGTATAGAAATCTTTGTAACTGTTGTATCGCACCGTAGTGTGACCGATTAGGGGGAAAGAGAACAAGGGATAGAGCGAGAGAGAGACGTGATGAGAGACATGGCCTACACTCTGTACAAACAAGTATGGATACGATTTGTGAATTCAGAACCGTTCAGAGATGAGAATAATTATTGTTTTGTTGATATCAGTGGAGTGTGAGAAAGAGAGAAGGTGGGGGTGAAAGAGGCAAATTGGCGACTAGGACACTAAACAGAACCGTTCTATGAGTAGGGGATGTAAGCTCCATATTAGGGGGTACGAGACAAAGGTGAACAAGACAAGGATGGACAAGAGGGAGAAACTGGGAAATGTGAAAAAAGTAGACGGGAAACAATTGTTGTTCATTCGGAAAATGGAGACGAGATCAGGATATAAATTATGGATGTGATTTGTGATCTTTGGAAAAGACAACGTGGAAAAAGAAGAGAAGAAAGGTGACATAAGTGGAAGAATGAGAGAGACAAGACAGGATCAGTACATGATCGCCTCAGAGTGGCAAAACATAAAGTAGGTTGCCGATTCGATCTTTGTGATCGCTCCGCTCAGCATTTCGAACGTGTCGAACTCCGGGCGGAACAGCGTCGGCCACCAGACCTTGGCCAGATTTCGCTTGTCCATCGCGTTCTCCTTGCTCATCGCAGCGACGCGATTGATATGTGACAGGAAGTATTGAAGGACGCCGCGGTTCACTTTTGGCATCTTTTCGAAGAAGATCTTCCGGAAACGGTGCACTTCGCTCTCCACGTCGTCGTCGAACGTCGGCGTGGTTGCTTCGATGAGTGCGTCTTGAACAGCGGTTGGGATCACTGGGCTTGGAAGGTTTGAGAAGAAGTTCTTCAGCGCGGTTGCGACGGCATGAACTGGGACGTCCATCTCTTGGAACGATATGTTGTTGTTGGCGGTGAATCCTTTTTCGAGCTGTACGACTTGTGCTTGATTGCCAGGGACACGGTAGAGTCCCTCCATTTCGAGGCCTCCTTCCTGAAATCAGTTAATCGTCAGTTCGGGCTTTGAACTACAGTACCCCCGGAACCCAGCCAGCTTAATGTCATCTTCAATGGCTACATATGCCTGCAATTTCCCCAGGAATGAAGATTTACGGCTGGCGTTCCCTTCACGAAGGTCCAATTTCCTTTCGTCACTCATCCCCCCTCATTCCTTCCAATACCCATACGCATAGCCCTACAGCCGAGCAAATGCGAACGCATTCGAGCGTAGACTTTTCTCAATGAAAACCACCCGTTGAGGCAGGCCGGAGAAGAAGGAGAAGCATGTGACAGGCTAAAGATTTTCCGCATTGTTAACCGATCGTCATAGGTCAAGCGGAACCGGCTTCGCGAAGCCCGATACTCTCGCGAGTGCCAAAACGCGATGAGGCGCAATGAAAATGTGGAAATTCGCCAGAAAAAATCAGAAACCAACTCAAACGTTCTCAATTCTCAATTTCCGGATTTCGGGGCCAACGGTGAGGTAGCCAAAAAGTGTCTGACGCGCGCCCCCGTAGCGGAACAAAACTCTCGCGCCTGCGTTCGCCTGCATACGTCATAAAGACGCAAGCACTTCTAATAGACTTTTTTGCGAAATGGGAAACCGTTTTGGGGGAGAAGAAACAAAATTACAAACCTCCTCAATGAATGAGATGCATTTCGTGATGAAGAGGGGAAGCACGCCGTCCGGCGAATGAACCGCCATGCTCTCGAGCGATTCGGACGGCGTGAACATCGGTGGCCCCTTCCGGTCGACGTCCAGCGATCCGGCTCTGGCGTTCCGTTTCGGAGAGCGCGACGGGAACCAGGAAAACACGTTGGAGACCTTGTCGTTCGAGGCTGAAATGAATGAAATATAGTAACCCGGGATCCGTGAAAAGTGACGATGACTATATAAAGCACAAAACAAAAGATTTACATGGTTTCGGTGGAACGGGTGCAGGGGCCCGGTCAATCTGAGGACTGTGGGGCACCGACCGTACTCCCATAATTGGCGATGACGGAACTTTCCCCTTCCAGTTGCCGCTGTCTTTGTGTGACGTGACCGGCTGCTCGTTGATGGTCACCTCCTTGGGACCGGAAATCGTCGGTTGAAACTTCTTGAAGCGGAAACTCGAAGCGACACGTCGGATTATTCCGCCTCCGTCCACCGGAGACACCTTTTTCGACCCCCGTCCCAGGAATCGCGCTGACGAATCAGCCGCTCTTGGAGCAGCGTTCCATTCGGGTTTGGGAGTGAGGCTTAGCAGGGACTCGGCCGACATACTGTGGAGTCGGCTGGACCTCTTCAGCAGGTTCTGCTCGGGAGGCACCTTCTTCAAGTCCCCTGCGGATCTCAACATCGGTTTCGGCGGCACCGGAGGTGGACTTTGACGTTTTCCGTTCTTGGGCGAGTGGAGACCAAAGGACGACATTTGTACACCTAAGAGAACCTCACTATCACAAGACAACAACACAAACACAAACAAATCGTGACCGGAAGCGAACTTTGAGACTCCAAAAAGTGGTTTTTAAGACATACCTGATCCCGGAACCGAGCATTGCGCGGGCGTTAAGCTGGACGACGACTCCGCGGAGAATGAAGCAGTCGCACGTTTGTCCGAGTTGCCACGGATGCGAGAAATCTTCTTGTTGATCTGAAACGCAACACCGAGATTACGGTAATATGAGAGAGCCAGGAACATACCTTAGACGCAACATTGGACGAGGCGGACACCGAGTTCGACCGGAACGTCTCGAAGTTCTTCAGAGACGCGTATACGGGTTCGGCCCCATTCGGCAACGCGTCCTAATAAGTCATTGGTAGGTGAAACAAAGGCTCAGACATGACAGTTACGCTCACCTTGACACACATGTACTCACTACAGATTTCAACCGGCTCAGGAGTCGCCAACGGCGCCATGTTACTGCTGCTACCAGCTGAAGTTGAACCGTTGGATTTGCGCGATTGATTGGTGCTTGCTCGACTCCGATCAGCAGACACTGGAAACGGGGAGAACAGAGGTAATTGCCTTTTCAGGCGGCAAATTGCGTCGCTTACTTGTTGTTGTGAGGCCAACTGAATCATCCTTTGGCTTATTCCCGGAGGGCGACGCGAATCCACTTTCAGGAGCAGGAGGCTGTTGACCAGCACCGGCAGCGGTTCCGTTGCTCGGCCCCTGGCAGTTGGCAGACGAGTTCACCGAGTCGCGGCTTGTTGTCGAAGCTGCGTCGCTTGGAATCACGCTCGTACCTGGAATTACTGGATTACGGTAACTGCCGCAAAGTCCCAAATTTCGGAATTTCTACGTGAAATTTTGCAGAATTCCAAACGAGAACCAAACTGAGCCATCGAAAAGACTAAAAACGAGATTGGAGAAAAAGAAGAAGAAGATCCCATTAAACACAAGGCCCCATTATGTAGATTCGGGAACGAAAAAAATTACCTTGGTTTCCATTCTCGCTGCACACGTCGGAAGACACGTTACTGAAATGGAAAAAAGATGAGTGAAATTGATGATGAACGAGAGCAGAAAGTAAGAGAGGGAAGGAGGACGGGGGACGGGGGGACTTACTTATAAATAGATCACATTTGGGGAATTTTATATTCATGACCTCATGAATCTCATCCTCTCCTTATCTGCCCCTTCCCTTCCTAAGGCCATCGGCATTTGCCACTTTGCATTATACGTGGGATCTCACACCCGAAGAGGGGGTAAGAATAAAAAATTCGGATTCAAACTGACCGTTTTGGGCCGCGACTAAAGGGTTTCGGCATTGTTCGTCGTAGCCAGAGCCATCATGGCCATTAAAGTTAGTGTGCCGCGCGCTCTCTTTCCGCTCTTTACAGAATATGTACAAGCACTGGCGAAGAAGCAGCACAGCACCAGCAACTAAAAGCAGAATGCACCGAATTCTCTTCACTCGATTTGATCATCATCTCTCGACAGCTGCGTTAGCCAGCAGCAGCGACACAATCCATGCAATTAGCATGCGCGCGAGACGACTGTGACCGCGATCCGAACGACGACTAATACTCTAGCAACCAACGAAACGACTCGGACACAACAAAATAAGGTAATGACAGCAGCGGTCAGTTAGCGGCCGCTTGCTCGCTCGCTCCCGCGCGCATGTGTCCAATTGGAGGGGGAAGGGCCTCCTCCTCCTTCTCCTCTTCATGAGGACCAGACTAGCAACCAGCCACCCCTCCCCGGCCACTCCATATATTTGTCAATGCCGTCGGGGGCCATGCCGTGGGCACAACCACGAAAAGATAGAGCAAAACGAACGTCTCTCGCGCTCCCTCTCCCTCCTGGAAACAGCAGCAGCAGTAGCAGCTCACTTGAACGGAGCGCAGTTCATGTATCTCCCTCCTCATGCCCAGTGGCCCCCAACATGCACCGACCGAGCGACCAACTGACTAACTAGACATGACCAAAAACGACGAATGAACGAACAAACGCAGCAGCAGTGGAGGAGAAAGTGCCCTGAAGACGAGGAGGTTTCAGTGTCAATGAGCAGAGCGGCTCAACGGAGTCACACGAGAAGGAACGATCAGTGAGGAGGAGACTGACTCGCGCTCCTCACTCAAAGCTCAAGCTCAGCCAAGAATGCACAAATTTGGGGTCTTATATACGCGGTACTCGCGCGTGTGCGTCATTTACCGCGAAAATCGAGAGCAATGTGCCTAAAGGGCCGCAAAAAAGGCGGTATCAACCAGTAGCAGTCACACCCACGGACAGGAAGGCCAACTTTGTCCAAGCGATGGCGTCGTGCTAAAGCCACACCTACCCTCTACGAAAGGAGCATCAGCGGAGACACAGACAACAGGAGCCCTCATTAGACTTTCGAGAGTTGGATTATTAGTCACAGAGAGATAATCGCCATTCCCTCGGTCTACACTTGTTTGTGTATGTATCTCGTGGCGGCGATAAGTAGTGTGCCTCTTCCACGCGCACCCACCAACTAACTAACTCATCCCGGGGTATTCAGCAACAGGCCAGAGTTTGAGGGGTAGCCATTAAAATGAGCCGCTTACCAGTTCCGATCATTCGACGATGAGGACGTCGTGTTCAGTGCTTCCGAGAGTTGTTTCTCCAAACGGGCCACGTTGATTTGCTCAAGATGTTGTTGGATCGCGTAGATCCGTTCGAAGAATTCCATATAGGCCACTGAGTGGCCGTGGTCGGTCCCTTCCGGCGAGATGGTCACAAAAACTGCGCCGATACGATTGGCCAACTCGCTGCCCTCAGTGAGAAGAGCGTTCGCATCCTGAAACACGAGTAGTCGATTAATTGGAGACGAGAAAAAGTCCAATTTGCCTCGTCGTTGAAAAAGTCGGTAACGTCAGCAACTGCGATTATAAGAATCGACTGTCCAACGGCCTGCTTGCATGCTGCCGGAGCACTGGAGATGAGACTTTGGGCTGCTGCGGCGGCATGGGCCAGGGATGCTCTTCGTCGGGCACTGTAGACGAGGACGTGACCATGGATCGGTTGGACTTGCTTGTTCAGGAGCCAGCTGTGGTAGGCGCAAACCCGGAGGCTCAGTCGGACAGGACGCTTCGGGTTGCTGAGGGCTACGTCGACAGTTGCGAATCCGGCTGAAATATGGACAAATCACAAAATTGCAAACCCCAAAATCTACTTTCACAGACTACCGTAACCTTGAGCATGTTTTGATGCATTTCGGCAACCAAGCTACATGCACTAAGTAATATGTGACTCAGGCAGTCGCCGTAAACAAAACGTCAAATTTACGCCCTTAAACGTACAAATCCCACGACTATAAACGTTATTTACAGAACATTTGAAAAACTTTCAAATTTCAAATGACGCCATAAAGATGACTCCTCCGCACTCTCGTGCATCATAACACAGATCCAAAATTTAAGCCACCAAACTACAAATCTCAGCTTTCTCCCACAAACACATGATTATTTGGTTATTCCCAAAAAACAAGGCTCCCATGTGATTCGGGCAATAATATTATCAAGCGCCAAGGCACGTGAATTCGGACTCGGATGATAGATTTACCTGATGCTGAAGACTGCACAGATGGGGAGCATTTTGTGAAGATTCCCGATAGAAGTGATCCAAGTGGATATTGATCTCCACACATAAGTGAGAACTGAACCCGTAAATCGACACGGCGATGGTCCAACTGGCTGCAGCAAACCGAAGATAAGATCCTAGCTACATAATCCTTCCTGAAAGACATCGAAAATATGATGGATTTGTTAGATTCCGTACCTGAAGAGCGGAGACAACTCATCATT
>KN166454.1:7196-19296 GCA_000757745.1 Steinernema scapterisci | reverse complement strand
ATGGAGACTGGGCAACAGGTCGAAGTGAGCTGGATCACAGACAGGCAAGAAGATCGGCGGGAACAGGATTCTCTGCGAGGCGAGGAATCTCTGCGCGTTATCGACGGCCCCGAGCGAGTCAATCAGGATCACCACGCTGTGAGACAGTTCGCCTGATCTTGGGGCCGACAGGCAATCCATGACTTTGCACCGGATCTTCACAAGGCCGTATTCACATTCGATCGCTCCGTTCATTCCTTCCATTCTTCGTACGGCGTTCACGAATTCCGAAGCTACCGTATCTCGGCCGACCACGGCGACGTCCACGGACATGATGGAACTTGGACTCTTGCAGAACTTGGCCCTGAAACATGCATATTAGAACCATGAAATTCAAGCTCTAATCACAATTTCCAAAACAGATTTACGCTAGGTCTGAAGGTCCCAATCATGCCACTTGGCATGAAGCGCGCAGTCTCATTCCACAAACTGTACATTCCAGCGTTTTATAGATACATTACCGATCCTGAAATCCTGTTTTTCGATGTTTCAAAAATTTGTGCGCATCTGGCTATAATAAACCCGAGATCGATGATCACCTCTGGCTTTCCTTCACCGTAACCCGTTACCATTTTACGATGCGTGGTCGTATTAATCCGAAAACCTGCGTGGTATTCCCGGAGTCTCATCACCGACGTATTGCCCTATACCGAAAGGTTCGCTTAGTCACTGAATTCGATAAAAAACGGTTCGGAAAAACACGTTTAACCTTCACTTAAGATTCGCGCCGTCTCGAAAACAAGCTTGCTCATTCAAAACAAGCTTTCGAACTTTTCTTAATCGCCTGATGTTGGATGCGAATGATTCCGTGGCACTCTCAGATACTGGGACGTCAGAACGGTAACAGGCAATGTTGCCATGTAGCCCAATCACAGGTTGGTCTAACGACCTGTGTTTAGCTCAATTACAGCGCGCTGGACAAACCAAACAACAGATCTCCTGAGCTAAATTAGTGTTTGCCAAGATTCCCAACATTCCGCAAAAGCAGCAATTTAGGCTGGCGCTAACTGCTAACTGAAACACTTGATGGTTCGCAAACCGGGGATCAGGATTCACAGAACATAAAGATCAACCAAACGCCATGGCAACTTACCGATAAAACTGTGACGGGAAAGCCTCATGGACGACGGCATCAGTGCATCTCGCCTGTGCATGGCAGTTCTGGACCAGCGGATAGGAGACAAAACACGCGTATTCTGAGATCATCTTGTCGCGCAGTTCGAAGAGACGGCTGAGCTGACGATAGCTAAAACAGAGCTGTTTATGTTGAAATTCAAGACTTCGTTGTCTCACCGTAAATCCTCCTGCAAAATCTCTCGAATCCGGCTCATCTCGTCTTCTTTCAGACCGAGCAGGGGTCTGTTGTGAGATCCTCCACTTGCGACGACGACATCGGCGAATAGTTGGATTTTCTCGAGAAGCAGTTCCGTGAAGTCGAGTTCTGCTTTTCTGACGAGATCCGTCTGAAAATGGAGGGGATTAGAACATTACGAACTGGTCGTCCAAACTCAGCCAGAAAATACCTCTCTATGAATCCTAAAACCCGGCATCGCTGCGTTCGAAATCATGGTTATTTTAAGGACAGATATTCGCCCAGATGCGCACAAAAATACTGCAAAATTAAGAGCAAAATATTCGAAAATTCAGCCTGCATTTCGATTGTAAAATGGCGCTTTAAGAAATTCGTAATTAGGAATCCGCAAATGTTGCAGATTTGGGTTCGGCCAGCCTGGAACAGCGTCAACAAATTATGATGCTAACTCCCCGACTCGCGAAACAAAATCCCAAACTATCGGCGGCAACATTTCCGCGTATTTCCGCACATTTCCGCGTACGTTGTCAGGATCACCCAAATGTCCACCAGAATGACGTCGAAATCTGCACCAAAAAGTCCATGACAGCAAAACCGAAATCAGCGCCGTGTCTGACATCTTTCACTTGCCAAATTCACCATTTCGCCCCACGAAAACGCTCACCTGATAATGCTCGTAGACTTGCTGAGCATGGTTGAACTGCAGACAGTCGAACGCGGGCGATCCTTGCAAGAATAACTGCACATCCGAGAGCGGACAACCGGGCGTCACTTGACTGCATTCGGCCAACAGACGAACAAAGTCCTCTTCTTGGCGCTCGCGACGAAACTCCTTCTCGACGGCTTTCTGAAATTCCCACGATTAATGACTCCGATACACGCACAACTACCACCGACCTGGTAGTTGTGGAAGCATCTTTGGGCGTCGACGGAGAGCAGCAGTTCAGCCGGCAGCCTCGGGTCCACTTCGCCTCGATCCACAACCACCGCTGGGTCGAATTCATTAGCTGCAAACAGTTATGAATTATTCACTCGAAAGCCATTTTTCAAATTCAATTGAACTTTGCATGGGAAATTCGCGGTTGTTATTTACGCCGGATCCACAAAGCTGCGCTGTGCAAAATTGCAATCGCAAAATCTAACTTGATTGTTAGTAAAATTCGGCCTCACAAAAAACAAGCAAGAAAACAATGTGTCATGATTCGCTGCGCGCCACTGGTGATTAAGCTGACTTGAAACCAAGTCTGAGGCCTGCAAATGTCAAGCGGAAACAAACATCTTCGCGGTATCCTGTAAACAATCGTAATTTCATGAATTTTCGATGCCGATTCTTGTTTTCGGTTCTCGGCATCGCTGAAACACTGTAAACAGGCGTGATTCACGCCGTTTGCGTTAGAGCTGAACGTGAGATAATAAAGAGAGCGTCAATAAAAGCACGAATTGGAATTTCAGGCATGCAACATTTATAAGATGCGGGCGAAATGCAGACGAAAATAATGGAAAATTTGACCATCGATTTGTGCGCACCTGCGTGGAGCGTGGAAGTCCTACACGTCTGAAAATGAGTCGACTCTGAATAGACCCGAGAAACAGGTTTCACGTGCTTGAAAAAAAACAATAAGTGGACTCGTTAATGCGTCGGTGTGGAAAACAACAATTTTCATTTTTTCTATTCAGGAGTCTTCTTTCTCTTGTTTCTGTCCCGTGGTCTGGCTCCCACGTGTGTCCCCTGTGTCCCCTTACTGAATCCCTGCGCTCTTTATAGTAACCTTGATAATCGAGCTTACCTAGATTCCCAAGAGGCTGAAAATGCTCGTCATACAACGGATGCGCCTTGATGATAGCCGCCGCCTGCGACCAGTCCAAGTCCCAAACACGTTCCATGCCAATCAGTTGCAAGAAAACGTTGTGCAGGCGTGGTAAATGGGATTGAAGCTTTGCCTGCATCCAGTGCTCTCGAGCTTCGTCCACGTATTGCTGGTAGAGCTGTTGGGCAGCTTTGATCCCGAAGGTCGCGACGAATTGATCGAAGTGAGGATGGTGGCTGATGTTGTAGCGTGTCTTTAGTTGTTTCCACGTCGCGCGTCTCAAGGGCCACTCGTTGAGGGGCATGAGATCGCGGAGTAGAGTTGAGTAGCAGCGCCTGGAAATAGGTATTCCGGTAAACGTGGGTGTGACAGTTGTCTTACTTAATGGCCAAGCGTCTTTCGTTCTGGACCCGTAGGGCTTCGGAATACGGTAGGATTTTCGGCTTGCAACGGCATTTGTCTACCGTATGGGCGATCAAAGACAGAAGCTCGATGACGTTAATGTTGGCCAATGCGGAGACTTCAATCTAAATCCAGCTATATGAATGGAGTGTGCCCAGCTAGACCTACCACAGGGATGGTCACAGCCTTGAACTCCTTCCTCTGCAACATCTTTTGCAAAGCTTTCTGGCCATTTCCGTTGGAATGATCACATTTTGTGGCAGCGATGAAGACCGGCTTTTTGGTTTTTAAAGCGTTTGTGAGGATCGGGACGAGTACGTCGATTTGCTTGTCGTAAGATCTGTGGGGAACATGGGCGACGTCAAAGATCACGATGAAAGCGTCGATGGTGGCTTTTCCTTCTGGCAGCACCCGTTGGTCAAAGTCAGTTTCTAGGCCGAGTTGTTCCTGAAGCAGGGGACTACGGTAATTACTGCAAATTCATAAAATTTTGGTTAGAGGCTGTCTTTAAGTACTATATTGCAATTTCATAACTTGGCGCTAGATATCCATCTTTAGCGATTTTTCGATGGTAAACAACTTTTAGTTAGGGAAGATCGTAAACAAGGCAATACTGCCTAAAAAGAAACGACTGAAATTTGATGATTAAGTAGGCCTGAGAGAGTCAATTTGGGCGCTGGTAAAAAACAGTTGAGCATTTTAAAAGCAAATTTGTTTTTGCTTTGCTGCAAAAGGCTGCAAAGTTGGCTTGGAGACCTAAGCTACGGGGGGTCCCGATACCAGGGTTGTGTTCCCAACATACAGGGTCAAGAGAATCCATCCAAAAAGTTCCGAAAGCAGAGGAAAACAAGCCTAATCCTCTAATCTCCTAACTCCCATGTTTTCCTTTGTCCGCTGTTCTATTTGGAAGCGGATTTCCGAGCACGCTGCGGCGGTGGCGGCACCCTATCCTCCAAAACACCCCTTTGTGTCAAACCTCTTAAGTCACAAAGCGAAGGGCCCTTAACCGCACTCACCTTACATATGTACATAAGCTTGTCCCGGCTCTCGAGCTTGGTCTTTGTTGCGCGTTTTGCGTACGGTGCAAGCGATCCACTCGAAATTGTATCGAACGTCTCGTCATCAAGGAATTCCGTTTGCTCGATCACTCGGATGTGACTCGTTCGGCCGTGCATGAGATCGTCGGTGCCATTTTCCAGCTCGCCCTCGCCCCAGTACAGCCAATGATCGCTGTTAATGACGGGCGAACCGGCGAAGTCCGTCTAAAACACACGCACGTCTCCGTTTGGACAATTAAGCGAATTATGTCACCTGCGACAAGGTCGAAATGTGATCTTCGAAGAAATCGCCGTAATTGGGACGCACAAATCGATTGCACAGCAGCGACTTGCCCACTCCCTCGGCCCCTTTGATGGAGTCCGGGCCGCTGAGACCGATCACAGCTACCGTTGGCACATTGCGATGGTCGGCGATAGCCGAGTTCGGCAGCAGCGGCGGCGCACCGCTTGTCGTCGTCGTTTCCGGTCGGCTGCCATCGTTGATCAGACCGGCCGATGATCGTCCGATCATCGCATTTTTACGAATATTAGCGAAGATGTCGTAGGCCACCTCAACGGGTTTGTTGAGATCGGGTTTTTGGTGTGGATGGAGGCTGGTTACGCCTCGGCAGATTGCGGTGTTGGTGGCCTAATACGATCTGCAACAAATAAGGATCGTTTAGGAGGGCTGGTTGACTGGCTGGCTAGATGGCTGGCTGGCCGGTTGACTGCTGTTTACGCGCCAAATACACACCCAAGAGATCACAATAGCGAGCACGCGAAACGAAGAAGGGGCAGATTATTTATCGGAGGCGATCAACTCCGGCGATTGAACTCTTGCTGAATGTGGTCTTAGAGCGAACCACCCGAAATAAATGCTCTAACAGTCCAGTAGCGGTGATGAGAAGATGACCAGTGGTCGGGGAGGGGGAGATGGGGTGAAGAGGGGACGAGTGGTGGAAATACAGGAGGAGGCAGCGGCGACCACAACGACGATGGCGGCGGCAACAGTAGCGCCTGACCGTTATGCTAATTAAACGGTTTCGATCCTACAAGAGCGCATTGTTGTGGACTCCGTCGCGTCTCGATAATAGCGCTGCTCATCTCACGCCTTCGTAGTCGCCATCGTCATAGTCAATCTCGTTGTCATCGACGGCCCCCGTTGTTTCCTTCCGGTCGCGGCGGTCATTCATGCAGTTCCAGTTCGCGCAAAATGTCATCATATCGCAATCAGCGCCGTATTGAGGACAACTGGAAAGGAGACCACGACGAGGCAACGGCTTCCAAAGCCCAGTCTCCTCCTTGCAATGTCTCCATTTCAAGTGTTTGTTGCGCAACGCCTTTGAAGACGTCGGAGAAGAAGAAGAAGGCCAAGAAGGCGGCGTGCGGAACGAGGCGGAGGGATTGGAGGCGAATCGAAAACGGCCATCGGGCATGTTATCGCGCAAGACGAGCGCGAGACCACTTGCGCCAGTAATGGACAAATACATCACAAAAAGCAAAAAAAGTGGAATCGGCGCGCTGGGAAGAGTGCAACAACTCCTGTACGCAAACAAGCGTCTTTTCCCCTTTTTCCTGTCCTTCTCCCCACGCGTCAACTACACGCATAACCGGATAAGACACCTAAGCGCGCGCCGCGCGCTGGCGCCCTTGCGCTAAGGTGACAGTTTCAATAAGGCGACACAAAACCCTCCTGACATGCCGTCGTCGCGTGCGCTTTGTTGCGATCAGAATCACTCGTCGCGACCGTCTTCCTTGCCGCCGGATGTCGTCTGCCTCCGGTGTCCGTCAGTCCGTCCAGGCAACCAGCCGGTCATCGCCTCAATCATCACTGTCATCTTCGCCGATACGTCTCCAAAAACGGGTGAACAAGGAGTCAAAGAAACGGCGAAGAACACGAGACGATAACGGCGAGCGGAGCGAGGAGACTTTCGAAAGTGGGCGAGAGAGAGGAGTAGAAGAAACACGGGTGAAACGGCGCAGTGGCGGAGAACAGCGGAGCCAAAAAAATATTCAACAAACGATCTGTCATTTTCTGAGTCTTCGCCGTTCTCGAATCTCCTCAGGCGCACTGGTTGATGATGGTCTTTTCCCCGGGCCACGGAAGAAAGTCGAGTCCACTAAAAACACAACGAAGAAAGATGATGCCGATTCGGCTCTTTAAGATCCCAGAAAGGCCACAGAGACCAAGTTTTTGGCGAAGACCGACGAAGGGAAAGAGACCACGCTTGCACTCTCACGATCGTTTGCTTGAGGGCCAAAAAGAAGTCGGAGCGCCTTGGCGAGAAATTGGAAGACGAAGAAAGCCAGTGAAGAAGGAATTGGAAAGGGGCTGGAGGAAGTGGTGCCGGATCATCTCCTTCTCGCCCCATCCTGCAATCAGGTCTCATCAGCAACGGAAGATGTACTAGTGAATATCGGACATCTTCTCTCGGATGGACCGCTGGTCGGTCGGTTGGTAGGTGGAAGCGGTGATGATGATGATAGTCACCGCTGTTGTGTTCTTCTTCTTCTTTCTCCGAGCGCCCCGAGCGCGCCGAGGAACGAACGAGCGAGAGAGAGAGACGGGAAAGCGATTTCCTAAGCGATTTGCGCAGGCGGCCAAGTGGCAATAATGCGGGTAGTGACGAGTGAACTGTTACTTAGTCCGCGTGTTGATCTTCGGTTCGGGTTGCAGATGACACAAAACGGCCCCGTGACTAACTCCCACTTATCCCCTCCTCACCTCCGACGGGCTGCCGCCGCGCACTACAACTATAGGGGGGTGGTTCTGCCCCTATTGCCCGATCGTTCCCACGACAATACAAGTAAACAGAGGCAAAAACGGCGGCGACCAAACTTGGCGACGCGCTGTTATTACCGCAAAAATTACTGCGCACGATTAAGTGTGAACAACTCGATAAGTCCGCCAAAAACCATATGGTGACCTCAATTAGCTGCTGACGAAGAAGGCAAATAGAGGGAGAGCGAGCGGGTGATTGAGACCGTAAAGTCTTCGCGATCAACATTTATGACTGGGCGAAATTGGAATAAACAAAAGGAGATGGCTGTTGAAGACAAAACGGACGGTCAAGAGTCTAAATTAGGGAGCAGAAGACCTGCAATTAAGCGCCTGCACCTCGGTATGATTTAGCTATAACTGAATATTGTAAGGTGAAACGTGAACCTTAAGACATTCTGGAACAAACTTCAAATACTACAGAGCAAGCTGGTTTTGATCATGGCGGCCTGTAGTCATCTTGGGCACTATCCTTTACGGCTGACCGAGCCAAAGATGTCCTAACGCAACTTTTTGAACGTGAGGTACTTAGAGCTAGCCTGACAACTCTCGTTGTTCATATTGTAAGCCAAACTGCACCCTTAGAACCTCCAGCTTGCAAAGGATAAGCCGACTTAAGCTACAAAAGTTTTCAAAACCGCCGATTAGCACCAACTAGACACAAAACAACTGCGCGCGCGCACGCCCAACGTCCCCGCACTCATTTATTTCGACAGTGTCATAAATCAACGCCGCAAGCGTGCTCGCTTGCCTTTCGGCCGTCTTCTTCTCTCCATTATTGGGCAGTTGTCGGACGGGGGTGCCCCCCGCAAATTGATTACGCTAACATCGGAACTACGCCTCCTCGGATTAACAAGCAGTCGGATTCACGCGTCAGCGCCCGGAAAATAAATACTCTGATTAGTTTTGCCCTAAGGGAGAGCGACGGGGTGGTCCGTCGTCGGTAATGCACTCACAGCTCGTGCAACTGCTCAATCTGGCCCAGTCTCAAAATCTGGCACGCGCAAGTCTGGTCCGCGGGCGCGTCGGGGGTGGACAGGACAGCAAAGGAGAGTGCCGCGCTGTCTCTTGCGGTTCAAAAGAACCGTGCGAAAGTGGTAAAACATTTATCAATTCCGCTCATTCTCACTCAGAAACATTTTCCCATCATTGACAATTCGGCCACTTTCTCAAAACAACGGCGCCGCCGATTCCAAGTAAAAATAGGGATGTCTGTATTCGAAGTTTAGGATGCGACGGACGACGACTTTTCATCGTTAATTTGATCACGTTGTTTGCGCGTCGGTCGAAACAAAATAAGAACATTTAAAACTTGGCTGTGGTTGCGAGCGTTTAGTGCAGGCGAGCCATAAAGTTTTGGTGGGAACGGTGGATCCGTTGAGGCAAACAAGCCAGGTTCCGTCAATAACGAAAAGTCGTAAAAAGGTGTTCTGGACTACTTTGTTGTTAGTGCAGCAGTTGGACGACTTTTGTGGCTTTCTGACTCATGCCGTGCATAATATCATTGGCGGTGAAGCTGGACTCATGTGTGGGGACGCTCAGAGTACCGTGGTTAACGTAGTTGCTTAGCTTGCTGGGCTAGATGGTGAAAGCTGTTAGTGTTTGAGACGTAGCAATGACTGGTTTGGCCTCAAGCTCTTAGTGCAGCAGATCAGAATCGCTGATTGACCACTTTTACGTATGCTGTTGGCAAAATCGTATGCGTCAGCGTGCGATCAGCGGAAGTCCTCAAAGCTTTTCCGGCGGTAATTGCGTTGCTGGCGACGGTACCCCTTCCGCGCACGGCGCCGCGGTACACAAAACAAGCATCGGCGTCAAAACTGAGCGCGGGTCCGGAAAAGAGGTTGGGCACTTTACGCGGTAAAATGCTTCATGAGGTGTTTGGCCTTGGACATAAGCTTCAAGTCTGTCAAACAAATCGATAGCTTATCAGCATACCTGAGAGTTGAAGCTTGATTGCTGGTTCCTTTCCATCTCCGATCCCTGTCCACAGCCTTTGGCGCAAATGGTTCTTGTGGCTAAAACCCAATCGAGGATTGAGGACAAGATTGCCAGAGCTCAAAAAATGATCTGACTGGCAGACCGGCTTCCTTTTTTCATCCTGGAAAGGCTACGTACGTATTGTCACCGGTCCGCCTAACACTTCCGGGAGCAAATGACGCGCAAAAGTGCGATTTTAGGTTTGCGCGTAATTTATTTTTCAAGCAGAATATTCTATGCCAATATGGCAAACAATAGAACCAAACTTATGTCACCGGTCAGACGACGACTTCTTGAACCGCCCCCTCGATGCTTCTTCCTGAAACTAAACCAATAAGTTGGACACTCTGTGCCTGTCAAACTCACGTCCAATGTGGACTACAAGTTGAGGGAAGAAGTTTCTCAAATCCTCCTTAGCAGATTCCGGTAGTCCCAGAAAGCGGGTCTTCATGGATTCCGCAGTTTCTCCCACGAGGTGAACGCCAGGAACGCTGTGATATCTGCTCTCCATGATCTTGGAGAAGGCATGCTTGTAGAACTCCACTGCATCTGAGTCCATAGATGCCAAAGCTGCTGAAATGCGAGCGTGGACGGTTGGGCTTCTCTCCTTGAGCTCGACGAGAAGGTCTCCGAAGCTGACGGGAACGTCGTGGAGAGTCGTGTCGTAGACGACGCTGTTGTTGGATAGGCTCAGCAGGACTTGGATGTTTTCGGAGTCTTCAGTGCCTGGGAAGTCGGAATCAGCGTCCCAGGGGAGGAGGGCTGAAAAGCAGCAAAATCTAAGTTAATGTCACAGTGACTGATTGCTTACCTTTGACATCAATAAAGTAGTAATGGATCAAATCGCCAAGAAGTCCGTACGTGGGAGCAGCCAGCTTCAAAGCTTTCTCGGCTTCTTCCTCACTAGCGAATACATTCTGTGCTTTGGCGAGATTATGAAGCTCATGGCGCTGGTCGATGGTCAGAGAGAAGAAGAACTTGTTGAAGTCTTTGGGCACAAATTCTACAAAGGAAAACATCATAACGGCCAGATTAATACAGTCAATTTTGCTCAAATCTTGGTCAGTCTGAAATTTTGAGGTCTCGAGCTTGGTCTTTAGCTGAAAGTGGCTAATTTGGAGAGCTGATTACCTCTGACTTCCGCGGGTAGGTCACTGACATTGACTGTGAACGGGAGCTCTAAGGTCTGAGACCTTCCAGATCTGGTAGTTGTTGTGCTTGAGGCAAGCAATACTGTGCAGGAAACCAGAAAAATAACACCACGCTCTAGAGCGACCATTTGTGCTGCACAGATCACCTGCACGAGACGAACAACGGACAGACGACTAGATCAAAAAATCAAAAAAGCATAGGGGAAACTTGGATGGGAATCGTGGGATGACGCACATGCCCAGTTTTGCAACACCAATCATTGCGATGCTGGCGTGAATAGACAAAACAAAAAATCGAAGATCGTAGAACAACGATCCCACTCGATTTATGACTAATTTAAGATCTAGCGGCATGACCGTTTGTAAGGACAACCGAAAAACAATACTGTCGTATGGAAACGCTTCTCAAGCTTGGAATTTGTTATCGGAGTGCCAGAAAATGCTTCATAAAAGATTGAAAATGTGTAATTGTTAAGAAGAAAAAGTTTGCGCCTGGCGGGATTCGAACCCACGTCAATGGCTTGGGAAGCCATCATGCTAACCACTGCACTACAGACGCGTTCTAAGCTTACTTACAAAGTTGGTAGACGTAACAACAGTTCGCATTGCTTTTTAACGAAATATATATTATGCCTTGCCGCTTCTTTTGCTCTGTAAAGCAGTTAAGAGCCAAATTTACCATTTTTTGCGTATTTCTAAAAGCAGTCACGCTTTATTAAAATTTTTTTATCTTTAAAATTCTTAAAAGTCTAACAAAGTTTTATAAATTCAGTTTTAGGATGCAGTCGGTCACAACGCCTGCTCAAAAGGTCCGAATGGCCGCAATTAGATAGCTCAAACTGTTATTAAGTTGTTGTTGATTTCAATAGGCAAACAAGTTTTGAATGTACAAAAACAACGCGTCCGTGGTGCAGTGGTTAGCATGATGGCTTCCCAAGCCATTGACGTGGGTTCGAATCCCGCCGGACGCAAACCTCTTTTTCTTAGGTTTCTCCATATTTGTTAGCTTTTCTGCAGCATTTTCAGACATCCTGAATACAATTTCGAACATGTAGAAAGTTTGACAAGCAAAAATACGGTCCTTCTGTTTTTCAGACTTGCAGCAAAGCCGTTTGAGCTAAAAACGGTCTGTTTAGACATATTCTTGCGTTCAGGGTACCCTGAAGCCCTATTGTAATCTCAGGTACATAACATTGCTCAAAACTACATAAAATTTTAAATAGGCAAAGATAACGTGTCCGTAGTGCAGTGGTTAGCATGATGGCTTCCCAAGCCACATCATGAGCGACACCATACAAGTACAATATACAACATGGACAAATCACACGGGTCTTCACAGGAACGCTGCCGGGGATCTTCCTTGCACTTCGGTGGGGGAACTTGACGACACCCTGGTGTTCCACGTCCTTCTAGGGGTCCGGAGAGCTGAGCCGGGGCTCGAACCCGTGGGGGTAGGGGTGGAGGCTGGTATCATAGCCAAAGGCGTTCACCATCCACCCCCGCAAATGGTTATTCATGTATTTGTCCGACTGTGGCTTGAGCTAAAAACGGTCTGATTAGACGTATTCTTGCGTTTAGGGGTACCCTGAAGC
>KN166445.1:16592-33632 GCA_000757745.1 Steinernema scapterisci | reverse complement strand
TAGGGTCGTTTTCTAGCGGGTTGTTTTCTGGCAGGGTCGTTTTCGGTTACAATGCGTTTTGCCTATGGTTTTGGCCCAGAACAGGCGTCATTCTCATCACTTCATTTCACGACCGCTCGCAAACGTCGCTGATGTTCGATTCGCCCGAGAACGTTCCAGAACCTTCCATGTCACGTCTGCAAACGTCGAAGAACGTCTGGAGTTTCTCACTCGTTGAATTATCGTCTCGAGACAGTCGGCGCCACGCCGCGAGTTTGAATTAAGTACGGTAGCCTACGAGACGCATCCGCGCTTCTCTCCCCGTACGAGTCGAATGTCATTTTGGACTGTTGAGTAGAGGTGAGCGGTCGGGCGTCATGGGCGCTTCTGGATTCCGCGTTTTCAGGCAAGGAGTGTGGTTAAGTCGTGTGCTCTCGCGCTTCGTCGCGAGTCCAGATTCGCGTCATTTGTGGATATCTTGTTAGCCGCTAATTTTCTTTACAAATTCACGTTTGTGGTAGTTTTGGTCTCTAATTTATGCTGTTTCTGCGCTATAAATTCGTCTTAACTGGTTGTCCTGTGTTTCGTGCTCGAATTCAGCTCGAATTCAATAAGTGTGCTCCCGTGTCGTCGCGCCGTGCCTAGCCCTACATCACCTTTTGCCGTCGCTCTGATTCCTGATTTTGTCCATAATTTCAAGTTTATGTCAGTTTCGAATTCCAGTTCTGAATACCGACTTTGTGCTGGTTTTGTCTTTTAAGTTCGTCCCACAATCCGCGTTGTTTCCCAGCGTTTCGCGTCTAAATTCATGCTTCTGACTGCAGAAACGCGCTGATTTGCTGCATGTGAGTTGCGTTGCGTGTGGTCGCGTCGTGCTGCTTTCCCTGAGATGTAGAACTCGTGTTTACACCTTGTTTAATTCCAGATGAAGTATCTCATCGCGTTCCTAGCGCTAGTCGCTGTGGCTGCCACCACTGAGCTCCCGCTCGTGGTGGAGTTCAGCGAGCAAACGATGGACGATATCTTCGGGGGCGAGATTAAACAGCACAATTTGCTGTTCGCCTCGAAAACCTCGGACGGCTTCACCAAGGCCATGGAAGAGTTCGAGGAGGCCGCGAAGAAGTTCCAAGACGAGGTAAGTCATTTTTGTTTGAGTTCTAGTTCTGATTGGTCTATTTGCTTAGTTCACATTCGTCTACATCAATAGTGACGTTGGGGAGCACGTGCGCCTTCTCGAATTCTTCGGAATCGAGAAGAACGCAGCGCCCACCCTCCGTCTGATCACGATTGAAGAGGGCCTCTTGAAGTTCAAGCCGGACTTCACAGAGGTGACGAAGGACAACATCGTTGCCTTCGTCAACGCGTACCTCCAGGGTAACCTCGAGCCGTATCTCAGGTCGGAGGAAGTCCCGAAGGACTGGGACGCGGGCCACGTGAAGATCCTCGTAGGCAACAACTTCGACAAGGTCGCCCGGGACTCGAAGAAGAACGTCCTCGTGAAGTTCTACGCTCCCTGGTGCGGTCACTGCAAGGCCCTGGAGCCCGTCTGGGAGCAGCTGGGTGAACTCTACAAGGACAGCGAGCACATCATGATCGCCAAGATGGACTCGACCAAGAACGAAGCTCCCGGAGTCGTCATCAAAGCATTCCCGACCATCAAGCTCTTCAAGGCCAACGGAAGGAACGAAGAAGTCGAAGCCGACGGCCTGCGCACCCTAGAAGACCTGCAGAAGTTCCTCGACGTCAACGCTGAAGAGGTTGCAGAAGAAGACATGGAAGAAGTACAAGAAAAAGACGGCGGCGACAGCGGACACACTGAACTTTAAAATTTATTGTAATTTCTATTATGTATTGTTTTGTTAATTAAATTCGTGCATTTGTCTACTTGTATTCCTCATTAGGGTCGGTTTGGAATCTGGGTTAGGTTGCCTTCGGATTCTCCTTCGGTTGGGATAAGCAGTTCGGTCAGTGTTCGCTCCTCAGACAGGTTCGTTCATCAGACAAAGTGGCAGCACAGACGGCGCTTGTCTGGTTTCTTCCCCGAGACAGTTGGTTCGTGTCACACGAACCAACGAATCGTGTGTTCCTTGTCTGACTTCTTCGGTCGGTTTCATTTCTGCGTTCTGCTGCGAAGCGACCGGTCGGTCGTTTGTCATCCCTGATCTATGAAAAGCGGTGTTCGAGGTAAGCGTTTAGGAGTGTCTCGCGGGTCTTTTGAACCATCTTTTGGAATTGTTCGATGCATCATTTTGGCGTTGAATAGCTTTCAATTTGCAGGCAGCGTTGGCGTCCAATTTCGATCGAAATCGGCATTTTCTGAGGCTATTTTTGGCGCTTTTTTGTCCATCTGATGCGCTTAATTTTTGCCTATTAATTTCGGTCATATTTGGTGCTCCGTCTTGGCCATTTGGAACGCCGATTTAGCAACCTTTCGCGCTTCGTTTCTGGATGCGAAATATCCGTGAAATTCGGCCTTTTTCGATCCATTCTAAGCGCTTAATTTCAGTTCACCAGAGCGGACATGTCCGCGACATATCGGCGGAGAAACGTAACATATCGGCGAGGTAAGTCAGATAAGTTTTGAAGCTTTTCGTCAACCTGGATTTAGGAGCCAAATCAAGCACCCACCGTCAAGCGGAACTGAGTCGGATGGCCGCGCGATGCAAAGGACGTCAGTGATTCGACGAAGAGTTCCGGTCAGTTGAGCTCTAAAGAAGCTTTGTAATCTTTCTGAATTTCAGAAACGTGAACGTGACGCCCTTCGCCAGCTCTCCCAGCACGCCAAGAGTGAAAACGATGAAATCCGCGGATACTTCAGTGAGCGAGAACACAAGCTCTGCACGACGACGCTTTTCGTCGCCCTGTGCTGCACGATTAGGATCTTCTTCGCTGGCTTTGTGATCTACGCGGCGGCGTCTTTCCGGCGAGGGCATCTGGCGGTTGTCAACGATGCGTTCGAAGGAGCTGAAACGGAGCCAACGGTTTGTATCACTTGTTTCATTTTGAGGAGTTGGATTTTTCTCATTTCAGCTGCTGAAAGCCGTCAACGGGATCACCACAACGATCTACGTCCTCACGTCGTTCTTCATCCTAGGCGATATCTTCATCACCCTATGCGCCTTCAGCCAGAAAGTTCGTCCTATCGCTTACTCGCTGGTCGTCCTCCACACGCTCGGATTCCTCATTATGGGAGTGTTCATCTTTGTCAGTAAGTTCCTTGTTCGCATTCAGATCTGAAACGCCGATTTCAGTTGCTCTGGGATACCACAAGACAGAAATCGCGTCTTCGGTGATGGGCAACATGGGCTTCGATAAGTCCCAAAGCGACGCGCAGTTTCTGAAATTCATGGGAACCATCCAACAAGGACTGCAATGCTGTGGATTCGCCAGTGGATCGGCGGATTGGATCCGTCCGGTCATGATAGAATGGAACGAGCCTGTAAGTGGAGTCATTCTTGACGAGATTTATGGGATTTCTGTTCCAGCTAACCCAAGAATCGCGCCATATCCAGAACAACTACACGTGGCAGTACGAGTGCGACAAAGGATACGTCTGCGTCGCTCCCAAAAGCTGCTGTGAGAACCCGGAAGAAGGCTGCAACAACGCGACGATCTCCATGAGGGAGTACGACAAGATCAGGACGGGAGATCTAAGCGTTTTGGAGACGCATCTTCGGCCTCAGTGAGCACCTAAAATCCTGTTTTAAGCTTCATGTCGATGTTTCAGGAACCCGGACGAGTTGTTCTCTAGTGGCTGCGTGCCGGTCCTCGCAGCGTCCATTGCAGATTGGGCATTTTTCACGAAGATTGGAGCGGCCACCATCCTCGTCTCCTGGATCTTGCTCACCGTGGGCATCGTTCTCACGGTAGGCCAGGCCGAAGGACTCGGTAAAATCCAGGCCCAACAGAAACGGATGGATCGTCACTCCCAAGAGAATCTCTTGCCCCTAGTGCATCGCATGGACCGAGTTCCACCGCTATCGAAGCGAGGATATGGCGGATCCGACGGAGGGTAAGCATCAGCCCGATCGGGACTGTTCTTAAGTGATCAATTCCAGTGCAAGAATCGGAAATCAAGTCAAGAACATTCGCAGTCGCAAGGAATCGTCGAGTAGCGAATCGTTCGGATTCCGATTCCCGAAACTTCCGTCCTACCTGATCGACTCGTCGAGCGCTCATTCGAGGGGGCACCCCAAGCAGAACAAGGGTCCACATGGACAAGTTCGCTTGTAACCTGTTTTTGTGATTTGACCGATAATATATCCTGTTTATAATTCAGCGAAAATCTCAAAACCCCATAAAAAGACAACAGAAAATGACGTGAGTTTAGGTATATGTTTCGGTGCTAGCGGGGACCTAGTTGGCTGGGGTGGTGTCGGACTTGACGAGGCGAGTTCGCGAACGCAGGCGGACAAGGCTGTTTTCGGCGTTCTCGGCGCGCTCCTCGGCGCTGTCGAGGGCGAGCTGGATCTGGCGGTACTTGGCGAGGTTAAGGTTGGCGACTTCTTCCTGAAATTACCCATTTAAGAACCCGAAATCTCGTTTAGGATCGACTTACGGCCTCTTCGATCTGGCGGCGTTGGACCTTGAGCTTGCTCTGGAGCTTCTCGACGAGTTCGCACATCTTGTTGTAGTTCTTCTTCTCCTCTTCGACCTGGAATTGGAGCTCGCGGGTTTTGCGATCCTGACGCGAGAGGTTCTTGCAAGCTTCGGAGTGGCGGCGCTGTTCTCCGTCAAGTTCGCTCTCGATGGTCTTCAGGCGCTGCTCAAGCTTGGCGATGGTCTTCTGGCCTCCCTTGAGGACGGCGGCTTCGGCTTCCTCAACCTTGGCTTGCATTTCCTGTAAGAATTCTGGGTTTAGGGACACTTCTAAGAGCCTATTTCGGATACCTTAACCTGGAGTTCGAGTCCCTTGCGGAGACGGTCGACGTGCTGCGAGTGTTCCTGCTCAGCCTTGAGCTCCTCAGCCATGCGAGAGGCGTCAAGAGTGGCGCGCTTGAGGCGTTCGTCAGTTCCGGCGATCTCGGCGAGAGCCTCGTCGAGGTCAGCGCGGAGCATTCCGGTCTCGGACTCGAGCTTCGCCTTCAGGGCGGTCAAGTTGCTGTTATTGGCGTTCAGTTCGTTGTTCTGGTGGTGGAGGTCGTTGATCTCGTTCTCGAGCTGCTTGCGGATGCGGGTGAGCTGTAAATTGGGTTACTGTAGGTCAGTTTTCACGACATGGATACTTACGCCTTCCTGGCTGGTCATGAGGTCGTCCAGTTCGGTCTTGGCGGCGACGAGCTTCTTCTCAGTGGCCAAGTAGTTCTCGCGGAACTCCTCGCGCTGGCGCTGCTCCTCCTCGATCTGGGTCTGCAGTTCCTTCACCTGGTCCAAGTAGCGCTTGATGTTCTTCTGCGCGTCGGCGTTGGCCTTGTTCGCGTGGTCAAGAGCGATTTCGAGATCGTTGATGTCGGACTCGAGCTTCTTCTTGATGCGGAGCAAGTCGGCCTTTCCGCGGGTCTCCGACTCCAGAGAAGCCTGGATGGACTCGATCGCGCGCTGGTGGTTCTTGCGGGTGTTCTCGAATTCCTCCTCCTTCTCCTGGATGCGCTTCTCGATCTCCGAGCGGATCTGGGTGACCTCGACCTGGGAACGGAGCACCTTGCTCTCTTCGGCTTCCAGAGCGGCCTCGGCCTCGTCCAAAGCGTGCTGGAGTTCCTCCTTCTCGACCTCGACGCGGCGGAGGTGCTTCTGGAGCTCATTGACGTTGCGGCCTCCGTCGGTGAGTTGGTCGCTGAGGTCCTTGATCTCCTGGCTCAAAGCCTTGTTCTCGCGGCGGAGACCCTCGACCTGTTCGGTAAGCGAGTCCTGGATACCACGGAGACGGTAGGCTTCAGCGCTGCTGTTGCGAGCGTCGCGCTGTGCGGCGTCAAGCTCGTTGCTGACGTCGTCGACCTTCTTGCGCCATTCTTCGACAACGCGGTCGAACGCCTTCTGCTTCTTCTCGAGCTGCTGCACGTTGGCGGCGTGGATCTCGGCGTCAGTGCGGGCGGCGTCGGCTTCGCTGGTAAGGCGAGCCTTCTGCTTGTCCAAAGCGCTGACACGAGAGTTGGCCTCGTCGAGTTGGGCTTGGAGATCGTGGATCTGGGCTTGCTGCTTGCGGCGCATATCTTCCATCTCGTCGGCTCCGACAAGTCCTTCTCCCTCAAACTTGGCACGCCATTGCTGGGCTTCGGCCTGAGCCTTGCTGAGCTGGCGCATGAGATCGGTCTTTCCGGCGATTTCGTCCTCGAGCGACTCGTGGAGTTGGTCGATTTCGTGCTGGAGGTTCTTGTTGAGCATGTTCAGGCTCTGGTTCTCGCGGGTCTCGTCGGCGCAGGCGCGCTTAGCCTCATCCAACTGGCTCATGTACTGGGCCTTGACGCGGGACATGGCGTTAAGCTGGGCCTCGAGTTCTTCGAGCTGACGGGCGAGGTCGCCATTCTCGTTCTGC
Source organism: Steinernema scapterisci (assembly GCA_000757745.1). Taxonomy (NCBI): domain Eukaryota; kingdom Metazoa; phylum Nematoda; class Chromadorea; order Rhabditida; family Steinernematidae; genus Steinernema; species Steinernema scapterisci. The sequence goes on along the minus strand of KN166445.1, from coordinate 27,181 downwards.
ATGCGTCCCTTGGACAGGCTCTGCTCCTGGATCTGGCGGTTCTGCTCCTCGGACTTGAGGCGAAGTTCCACAAGCTGCACCTCGAGCATCTTGGCGCGCTTCTCGAAGTCGGCACGGGATTTGGACTCCTCGTCCAAAGCCATGTTGGCATCTTCGAGCTGGCGCTGAAGAGCGTTCTTCTCCTTGTCAACCTTGGCCTTGATCTTCTGGACCTGGTCGATCTGCTCGCTGAGTTCGGCGACGGAGTCGTTGGACTTCTTCTTGAGGGCGGCGACCTGGTTCTCGTGGTTCATGTGTGCTTCCTCGATGTCGCGGCGGAGTTTCGCGAGCTCGGCATCCTTCTTCTTGTTGATCTCGACCTGGGCGGCGGTGACACCTCCTTGCTCCTCGAGCTGGTCGTGGAGATCCTCAAGCTCGGCTTGGATCTCGTTCTTGGCGCGCTCGGCGCGGGAGCGAGCTTGGCGTTCGCTCTCAAGCTCATCTTCGAGCTCCTTGAGGCGAAGGTCGTTCTCCTTAAGGGTGCGCTGAAGCTTGGAAACAAGAGCTTGTTCGTCCTCGAGACGCACACTGATGGCGTGGAGGTCGGCTTCCTTCTTCTTGAGGCCCGACAAAGCATCCTGGCGCTGCTTGGTGATCTCATCGATGTTCTCCTGGGCGATCTTGAGTTCTCCCTCGACCTTGCGCTTGGACTTCTCGGTGTCAGCACGCTGGCGCTTCTCGCGCTCAACGCTTCCCTCCAGATCATCGATGGTCTGCTGGAGCTTAGCGCGGAGACGGTTGGCGGCAACGTTCTTCTCCTCCTCAGCCTGGAGATCTTCGGCGAGCTTGCGGTTGCTCTCCTCCTGAGCCTTCTTCTCCTTGTTCAGCTTGGCGATGGCGAGATCCTGCTGGTTCATCTCATCCTGGAGCGAGCGGATCTGGTGTTCCTTGGACTGCTTCTCGGACTCGGACTTCTTGAGGCTGAGGTCGAGATCCTGGATGTTCTTCTTGAGGTTGTCGCACTCGTGCTCGGCCTTCTTCTTGGCGCGCTGGGTGTCAGCGGTGGCCTGTTCCTGGTCAGCGAGGCGTTCGTTGACGTCGGCGAGGCTCTTCTCAAGATCGGCCTTAGCGGAGTTGAGCTTGGACATGCGCTCTTCGACTTCGCGGTGAGATCCCTTGCTGTTGTCGAGCTGGGCCAGAAGTTCGGCCTTCTCGGCGGCGAGCTTGGCCATGTTCTCCTCGAGAGCCTTGCGGGCTTCCTCCTCCTTGGCGAGGCTCTCCTTAAGCTCAGCGGCTTGGGCGGCGAGCTTCTCCATCTCTTCGGCTTCCTTGCCGGCCTGGAGAAGAGGCTTGACCTTTCCGTAGAGCTTGAACCAGTTCCAAGTGCGGAGCATGCACCACGAGCGGACGTTCTTCTGGATGACCTTGAGGGCGTCCTGCTGCACCTTGCGGCGCTGGTACTCGAACAGCTGGAAGTGCCACTTCATCTGGGCCTGGAACGCGGTGATCAGCTCAGCGAGACGCTCGTCACGGAGATCTTCCATGTGGGCGACGACTCCGGCCTTGAAGAAGACCTTGGTGTGACCAATACGGAACTGTTCTTCCTTCAGCTTCTTCTTCTTGATCAGCTTTTCCAAGATAGCCTGAGCACAAGCCTTCGGGTCTTCTCTGGACTTGGCCTCCTTGGCGGCGAGGATAGCGTAACGCTGGACGAAGTCGGGGTGAAGGGTACGGTTGGGGAATCCCTTGCGGCAAATACGGATACCTTCCAACACACCGTTGCAGGTGAGCTGGTTCAGCACGAGCGCGGCGTCGATCATGCCGGACTGCTTCTTCTCGTTGGGGATGATGCAACGGATGAAGTGGGGGTGGGTCTTGTGAAGCATGGTCATCAGCTTGTTCAGGGACTCGCGGTAGAGCATAGAGACGGTCATGAAGGAGCCAGACTTGCCCTTCTTCTTTCCACCGCCGGAGGCTGAAAATGGAAAAATTAGCCAAGAAGTCCATGCGAGTTGACAACTCACTCTTAGCCTTAACGGCGGCCTCTTCCTGAGTGGTGTAGTCGCTCCACACTTCCGGAAGGAGAAGGTTGGTCTTGGAAGCCTTCATAACAGAAACGACGGAGTCGTTGAGGGGGTCCTTGTTCTTCTCCAGCCAGTTCATAACGTTGTAGCGGACAGTTCCGGCGTAGTGACGCATGGCGAAGTGCGCCTCGGCCTGTTTGCCCTTTGGCGGCTTCGGCTTCTCGAAGTTGGGGTGTTTGCCCAAGTGTTGCTCGACGAGCTTCTGCGCGAGGGTCATGTCGGAGGCCTTGGGGACGATACACTCTTCATCCAGCATCGAGATGATACCCAACGGCTAAAAAGGGGTTGATTTAGGCAAATTAGAGATGGGCAGAACTGACCTTTTCGATAAGCTCGATACAAGCCTGGAGATCGAGACCGAAATCGATGAAGGTCCACTGGATGCCTTCGCGGGCGTACTCTTCCTGTTCCAAGACGAACATGTGGTGGTTGAAGAACTGCTGGAGCTTCTCGTTGACGAAGTTGATCCAGAGCTGTTCGAACGAGTTGAAATCGAAGATTTCGAAACCGGCGATATCGAGGACACCGATGAAGTAGTCACGGTTGATGCCCTTCTGGTCAAGAGTCTGGTTGCACTTCTTAACCAGCCAGTTGAAGATGCGGGAGTAGAGACCCTTAGCCATGGCTCCGACGGCCCAGTTGACCTGCTCCATGTTCTGGCCCTTGTTGACCCATTCGTTACCGACCTTGACACGGGGACGAGTCAGGGCCTTGAGGAAGTCTTCGACCTCAATTCCGTACATCTTCGACGCGCAGTCGGCGTCTTCGGTTCCATCAGGCTCGGCCTGTTCTTCGCGAGGGCGCTGCTTGAACTTCATGTTACCCATGTGCATCATGGCGGCGACGAGTTTGTAGCAGTCCTTCTTCTCTTCGGGGGTGAAGTGGAGGATGTCGAAGGCTTCGTCAGTGAGCTGGTGCTCTTCCTTGTCGTCGATTCCGTCGATTTGGAGTTCGGCCTGGGCAACGAACCAGTAGTCCTTCAGAGGCTTCGTGAGGAGGAGATCCTTCTTGAGGGTCGGGATGAAGTCGGAGAAGATCTGGTAGAAGATGTGGTAGCAACGCTCTCCGGGGGCTTGGCGGATGACACGGGATTTTTCGAGGAGGTCTGGAAAGGCAGGAATTAGTCTTTGTCTTTCAGGTTCCAAGGCCGAACAGGTTTGTGAGGCTTTGAGGAAGACTTACAGTGCTCAATATCGCAAGAAGCGACACGTCCCTGCTTGGAGAAGTGGATACGGATGAACTTTCCGAAACGAGAAGAGTTGTTGTTACGGACAGTCTTGGCGTTTCCGAAAGCCTCAAGCACAGGGTTGGTCTGAACGATCTGGTCCTCAAGGGTGACCTTCTTCTCGTTAGACTGGGCCTTGCCAGCGGAGGCCTGCTCCTGCTGGCTGGCACCGACGGAGGCGAAGTAGGCGATAACCTTCTTCGTGTTTTCGGTCTTGCCAGCGCCGGATTCTCCGGTGATGAGCATAGATTGGTTTTCGTGGTGTTGCAGCATGTTGCGGTAGGCTTCGTCGGAGACGGCGAACAAGTGAGGCGGCATCTCGGTACGGCGCTTGCCCATGAACATGCGCGCAACGGAGTCGGTGTAGATCGGGAGTCGCTTGTAGGGGTTGATCACGACGCAGAAGAGTCCGGAGTAGGTCTAAAGATCGGGTGGTGAACGAGTCATCTTGCCTTGCCTCAGCCTCAGCCTCAGCTGGCTTCATCCTATCATGAGCAGCTTAGGCTCTAGTTCTGTCTCTTTAGGACTATCTCATGTGCCCAATCCCTGTCCCTTATCCAAACCTGGCCAACCTGTCCCTCTTCTGGCCACCCTGTCCCACCTTATCCTGACTTCTCAGGACTACTTCGCCACCTTTCCTATTCACCAGATCTCCTGTTACAACCCTCATCTCCCCCATTCCCTGAGCTTGCAAAGTCCCCTTATTCATCTTTTCCTCCTCGAAGCGCACTTGACTTCTTCTGAACGATTGCGCAAATAACGCGCTAGTGTAAAGTCTCCCCCGCGCGCGGCGCGCGAGGGGACAAGGGAAGCTGTGAGGACATCTCGGAGCTTGGCCTCAGTGTGATTGAGAAGTTTGCGCAGGTCTCGAAAATGAAGCTGGCAGTTTTTGTAACGGCGGCGTTTCTTTTTGTTTGCGCACGCGGGAGAGGGTTACGGTAGGGGCTTCCGTGGGCCTAGGGTAAATAGTGGCGCACGGGGAAGTGGTGTAATGTGGAGGCGTTTTTTGAGATTCTGGGAATCGAGGATGAGGAGGATGAATAGGGTAGAGTAGAGAGGGGGATCTGGGAAAGGATCAAAGGTCGGCAAGTCGGCAAGCTTTGGAGTTCTGAGTTGGATCTAAATTTTGGGTTTTGGGAGTCTGGGAATGACTAGGTAGTGGTTAAACCCAAGCCTAGCCTAAGATTTGAGAATTTAGGCAAAGTTTTGAGTCTCTGAGGGTCTGAAAACTTACGTAGATAAGCATAGAAGCGTAACGAGCGCGGAGGTTATACAAAACGGAGGCGTCGTTCAGGAAAGTCAAGTTCGACATGTCTTCGGTTTTTTCGAATTTCGGGGGGTTCATTTCTTGGACGAGATCCTTCTTCAAGGTCTTCTGAAATCAGCAAACAGGTCATAAGACTGCTCAAAGTTGGATAATACTGTACCTCGGTCCCTCCAGGCAAGGCGACGACGACTTGGTCTCCCTTGGTGGACTGGATCTCTCCGGCGAGGTATCCTTCCTCGGCATCGGGGACCCAGACGTTCTTCTTGGAGTCATACGGACGCGATTGGTCCTGAAAGGAAAAAATAGGGTCAGGAATTTAAAGTACATTAAAAAAGACGGCCAGAATAAGTCGTGCCAAGACCTACCTCGAGCATCTGCTCGCGAGAGCGGCGCAAATACTGCCATCCTGGATCCTTTTCGTGCTCCATCGTCTCGACGAACCTTTCGACGACCGCGGTTCAACCAAGAGTGAATCTGTCCTGCAGCAGTCGCTACTCTAAGAACCAAACGCTTGCGCACTCCTCCTGCCGTGAAGCCTCTTGAAAAATTACTACAAGCCGGGATCTGGGCGGCGCTTGCAACCAGCGGTCGACCTGTGTGCTGCAGGCTTGCGGGCCCCCGCTGGCGCGCCAAGGTGCACAGGAATTGGAAACACTGGATTGCGCTTGCTTGAGTGGATGGAGGGCGAGATTTTGAGAAGAGAGATCATATCAAGAAGTGTGCGTATTTTGGGAACGAGGATGTTACAATGTGATAAGGAGCGGTAACCATGGGATTGTGAAGGCTGGAAAAGTTGAATTGGGCCAGAAGATACGTATAGGTTGGATTTTTTGCTTAAGGTGGTGATCTCAAGCACAGAAAAATGTGGTCTTAGATGACAAGTAACGTTCTTGATGGGCAAGGATGCATTTGAGCTCACCGAAAAAGACGTTTTTTGAAGCTTGCACACTTAAGGTCAGTTCGAACATTCTCACTATTGCTTACGATCATACCTTGCTGAATATACGCGATCTCGTCAGATCTCGCAAGTCAAGTAGCAATGGGCGTCCTTAGTACTTAGATTGGAGACAGCTTGGGAATTCGACGTGTCGTAAGCTTTTTGGTCTTTTAATAAACATCTTCCCTTTTTAGACTGTTTTCATTGGCTCAGAACTTATTTTCAGGATGCCTGGAACACTTCCTGAAAGTTTCAGTTCAATCGGGCACGTAAACGCGTTCTTAGATTTCGTATTTCGCGGAATAAGCCGAATTGGCGTCTCTGGATGTCGTTTTTGAGCGTTTCAGCTCATCTGAACCCCTTTGAAGCAGTTTTTCAGAGTGTCATTTAAGCAGTGTCATAGTGCTTTTTAGTCCATTGGCCTTTCTGTAGATTCCATCTCAAGCCAATTCCCAGAATCTCCATCGGAACCATCTAAAGGACTTCAAGGATCGGCCTGAGTTCTCGCAAATCCGACATTTGTTTAACCGCTTTTTTTATGTCTTGTCCATCTTTTTTTGCTTCTTAAACACCGATAGTTATCCCACGACTCTTCCATCTCTCAGCAGCCAGCGCGGAGGAGGCGATCTACGCGCTAGAAATCCAAACAAATCCCGGCCGCGATCACGAAATCCGGTCGTTCGCGCGAAGAGCGCAAGACGGATTCCGGGGACTCCAAACTGTTTGCTCAGCGTTTTCTCTCTGCGCTTCGAGCCTCTCAAAAACTGTGCAATTGCCGTGGCATTCTCGGTAGCACTGAGCTTTGTCAAGTGGCCGAAAGACGTAATCCGTTGGAGAGGCAACCTCTTGGCCGTTACCGGAAAAAGTGCAGGCTGTGATAAAGCGAGGACGCTGCATTTAGAGGAGGGAGAACAAATCAACTTAGCCGCCACCCGCCGTTTGTTGTAATCCTTCAAGCGGACACGTTTAGTCGGCGGTTTTTGTTAGAGGACGCACTTGAAACGTTTTGTAGGTGCGCGTTTGCAGTGCGGTTTTTAGGTGGGATTCGGGGAAGTGGTGAGGAGTGGGAGGATGGGTGCAAAAAAAGGGTCTTTGGTCGGTTGTTTTCCACATCTTCAAAGGTTTATTTCAACACAAGAGATCGAAATTGAATTTCTTCTTTAGCTCTTTTGCATATGCATTAAATGAACTACTTTGGGTTCGATCAACACCCGCTGTGAAACTGTAGTAATTCTTTGTCGCTTTTTCTGGATTTCAGTCTATCAGAACATGTAGGTCTTCAGGATCAACTAGAGTTTTCATAAAGATTATTGCAAAATGGTCTTCTAGAAACGCTCTAAGAGCATATTTAGCAACGTTCCCATGAAACTCGATCTTGCCTGGTTCTTGAGCAACACTTCGCCTTGTCGCTTCAAAGCAAAAACCTACTCTATCGTCTAGTGACGCCCAAATTTCAAAGTCACCAGCGATTGCAAAGAATCGATCGTTTTCCGATACTTGAATCCCGTCGAATTTCGTTCTTTTTTTAAAAATTCCAAATTCGGTGCCTTAGGAGAAATCAATGACCGGACACTCGGAAAACTCCATTGTCAAAAGCCAAATTTTTTCAGTCAAAAGTCAAGTTTCATAAAGTCAAGACAAAAACATCATTTCATCAAACCGCACTTATGTCAATTTATCACCGGATTACATCATTTCAAGCTTTCGCTTCCGTGGTTGACATCGTTCTGCTGTGAAGTCGAATGTCTTGTCAGAGTGCGATGAGGAACTCTTTAACTTGAAGTCAAAAGCTCCAATCTGTCCTGACCATCGCTTGGTCTCTTCTCTAGAACGGGAGCAAAGTTCATCTGAGAATTTTTCCGTCGTGAACTTCTTCTGGAAATCTTCTGTAAACGCTTCAAATTGGGCGTATCGACTTTTACTAATTTTTGCTTTAAAGCTGTAAGAATTCTTTGTCGCTTTTTCTGGATTCCACTTCATTAGGGGATGCAGCTTCTCAGGATCAACTTCGGTTTCCATGGAAATCATTGCGAAACGGTCTTCCGCAGAACTGAATTTCTCCTCGTTCTTCAGTGACGTTTCGCCTTGTCGCTTCAAAGTGGACGTCTTCTTCATTGTCCAGGTGAACCCAAACATCGAAATCACCAGCGACTGCATAGAACCATTGATTCTCATGGATTTCAAACGAGTCGTATTTTTTGTTCAAATGCGTTCAAGAATGCGTAAGGAACATTGTATTCGAATGCGTATTCCTTCAGGGAAATCTAGACGTAAATGAAGTCATAACTCCTTTTACAGGTCTACTCACTAACAGCTAGTGGTCTGAACCTCAAACCTAAGCCCGGAAAGCCTTCGACAACGTTCGCTTCTTTCTATCCCACTGTCGTCCCTTCACGTTGAAGCCCAGAAACCTCATCTAGCCACCATAGTCACCAACTCCGTCAGCTTCTCCGTCCTACTTCTAAAGCGGAGTGCTCAGCCAAAGCGAGACCAACTCGAGCGGCTAGTCAGCCACCTCAAAGCCTATGACTTTGTGCCTGCAAGTACAAGTCTATAATGACCAAAGCTGATAACCTCTTCAATGTGAAAGATGCGAGCTTTGGAAACAATAGGAACACGTATTTTTAAGAGGATTTTATTCAACAACAGCACGGAACAATCATTTCAAATTTCGTTTTCAGGCTCACGCTTCCTTTTGCGTGAAACGCGTCGCTTTGCTACAAACGTGAATTCGTTTATCCTGCAGTCTGACGAAGACCAATTTAGCGATTTTTGTTCTTGAATTAACTCCACGTTGAAATTGCCAGACACGCCTGTCCATCCTTGCTGAAGTCCTAAGAGCCAGTCGGTTCAAATATGGCTCATTTGTGAAAAGGATCGCTGAAAAGGCTTTGAATTTGAACGAGCAAGGCAAGAAAGTCACATTGTGTGTTGATTCTCCCCGTGTTTTGAAATATGTGAAAATGTTTGCTGGTCGGCCAACGCGCATTGAGCCACGTGAAACGAACTCGGTCGCGCTTATAATCGACAAGAATTTAATTTCTATTTATTGTTAGGCATTAAGTTGCCGGTTATATTGACAAGAATAAATCCGTTTCAAGTAATTCCTTAGGTGCCTGAACTTGGATTTGGATCGACGAGGCTTGAAGCCGCTTCTGGTTTGCACAAGTTTACAGTCATACTTGTGTGAGCAAAGTGAATATCCAAAATTGAAACCTCGGCCTAAACGGCCGTTTTTCAGCTAGTGCCATCAGTCCTCATTCAGAAATCATAAATTCGACACTTTGCTAACAGTCAAGTTTCAGCTTGGATGTCGTTAACTCTGATCTTACTCAGCTGCTCCAGGCTACAGTCTTGCTGATCTCTTTCAAACGGAACATTACCTAATCTCATCTCACTGTTGATTCTGAAGCTGCAGCAGCATTTGGATTTATTATTAACCCTAATGTCCCAGCGAAAATGAGGAATGCCAGCGTGTGGCAAGCACACTTACCAGTCTCATTTTGGTGTCCTGTGAACATAGGAGCCATCCTTCTCTGTACGCTATCCGAAACACACAGACTCGTTCCCTTTGCTTTAGCAGAGTGGAGCAGTTACAGAATGATGCTAAGGACAAGGCAAGTCATCCTCGGCTTGTGTGGACATTTTTGTTTAAAGTGGCAAAAGGGCAAATAGGAAAGGCGGCAAAGCGCTGAAGGCGGTTATCTTGCTTGTAGAGGGGCTATCGCAGACAATCATAGGGTTAAAACGGTAAAGCGAACTTCACTCTTCGATTCAACCTACATGCGCTTTTGGCACTGACCCACGTCGGGCAAGGCTGACTATATGAACCATTTCTGTAAAACGTCTTAGCAGCAAAAGCTTAGGCTTAGGTCTCAAAAAAGCTCAAACATCAAACAACGAAATTGACAAAAAGGTTACTTTATTTCTTAAACAACGTCTGAATTTATTGAATCATCTCAAGCTTCCGTTTCCGTGATTGACGTCGTTCTGCTGTGAGCTCGATTCTGGCGATTGGATCGAAAAACGAAATTTCCGCTGTTAATATCACGTTGAATGCTCCGGCCTGTCCAGAGTATTGTGTCGTAAGATCTCCAACGTAAAGTGGTTTGTTGAATTCCTCCAGATTAAACTTCTCTTTGAATTTTTCGCCTAACGCGAAAATATCACTCCGATTGTCACAAACCGCAGCTTTAAAGCGGTAGCTATCTTTCGTCGCTTTCTCTGGGTTCCAGTCTGTCAGAGGATGTAGATCTACAGCATCAATGTAAGACATCACGTCGATTGTATCGTAAGCATCGCTTAGAAACGCTTCGACCGCTTCCTTGGCATCGTAACACTTAATTTTGCCTGGTTTTACAGCAACACCACGTCTTGTAGCTTCAAAATGGAATTCGTCCGAACCCATGCTTATTGAGACTGCAAAGTCCCCAGCAAAGAAGATAGGGATGCTGTTCACTCCTTTGACTTCTTCGTAATTGTAGTCATTTGCATAATCGCTCCACTCTATATTGATTTGATACTTGTCGAATCTCGTCTTCTTTGGGTCCCAGTTCAGCAAGGGCAAAAGGTGATCGAAGTCAGTAACTCGTTCTGCGGTCAACTTCAATTCTTGTAGACGGTCGTCCAGAAAAGCCGAAATGGCTTTTTCGAACACATCATATTGGAAGGAACAGTCTGTTTCCAGACTCACACTTTGGTCCTGTCGTTGTCGTAAGAACTGGATAACGAAATTCGAGAGGTTCTCGCCGCAAACCTTGTCAATCAGCGTTCCGCCATTTTCACAGTTCACCGTAATCTTCTTCGCTGGTATGAACTTTGGAGGGTTTGCAAAAATTGCATTTTGGATATCAGTTTTGAAGGGTCGACCTCCTAAACCATGTTTGCAGCGTTCTCTCAGTTCGCTCCAGTGTTCCCAATCCTCGTAGTACGATTCCACGTATTCTGAATGATTGTAAAACGTCATGTCTTCATCAGAAGACGATTCTTTGTAGTAGAAGGCGGTCACATACAGATGGTCGTACCAGCCGTGGAGAGCTTTCCGGATCTGCTCGATGTCTTCGGGCGTCGTATGGTTGCTGTTCACAATGATCTGCA
>KN166445.1:5439-16542 GCA_000757745.1 Steinernema scapterisci | reverse complement strand
AATGAAGACCACGTTGTGAAGCTTGTTTTCGGCGGTTTCTCCAAAAGCTCCTTGAAGTTGTCTCAGCTTCTCGGTGGGAATATCGTCTCGCTGCAGAACGACGTCTTGTATGATCTCCAGAGGAAGGTTCCAGAACTTGGGAGTCGCTGATCTCTCGTTTCTGAGAGCTTCGTTGATCTTCTCAGCAGCATCCGCGTTGGACGTCTTCTCGGATAGCTTCAGCTGGTCGTGTCGGTCAAGAATGTACTGAATGACGTCGTTGGAAAGATTCAGATTGAAGTCAGGAACTTGGGTCCGTTGGTACAAGCGGGCAAGTCTTCCAGCAGCTTCCAAGTGGCTAACTAAGCGTTCGTCGTTGTGTCCTTGAAGCAGGGCAAAGTTCTCTTGGAGGAAGCCTTCAAACGAGTCCGACGCCGAGACTTGAACGTCTTGGACATCCTCGAAGGCATCGCCGGGCTTAGAAACGCAAACGGTGGTGTTCATTTCAGCAGGTATGCTTGAATCTCGATTTCAGACCGTTATATGGATTATGAACCATTGCCTTTGGGGGATTTAAGTCATGCTTGTGGCGAAAAACTGATGCTTTTTAAAGGATTTACGGAGATTTAGAGAATGAAGTTTCCGGCATTGCTTACAGTTCGCAATCAATCTCCGGACTCCGGACAACAAAGGCTTCCGCTGGAGCTTCAAGACGTGTCATAAGCTGATCTGATAGATACACAAATCTACTTAAGTCTCCGTTCAATATTTTAAGCTAATATAACTACATATAACTACGTTTAAGTTATGCAACTAAATCCTAGAATCTCCGTCATTCCGTTTCCGCGAAGCTCTTTTCATGATAATGATTGAACAGCTTCCACGACTTGCAATTATAAACCACGATTGTTGGAAGCAATTTTAATGATTTTAATGAAACGTCTGAGATTTTAAGAATCGCGAATGACCTTATTACTGAGAACAGGTGCTTAGTTCCAGACTTTCTGACCTTTAGAATGTATGGCATTAAGCTCGGAAGTGCGAAGGCGTACTTTTCATAGTTAATTTACATACATAAGGAATGAGTAAAGGGTTGCAAAGTCTTATATGCTAGTTATTAGCTATACCAACGTGGGAATCTTGGAGATATGAAACTTACTAATATAAGACATTTTCATAGTTAATTTGTGCCTTAAGGCAAATAGGGCAAAGGTACAATTATGGTGAGAAGTTTGTTTATAGAGCACGGATAAGGCGTACGGGCAAGTATATGTAGGTTATGATTTTTGGCCTTTACAGGACTCAAAAACATTATAGGAGCTAAGATTATGCGTCAATGGATTTCGTGATAGTTGATTGTGACTCATTCTCACGCTGATCTCGTCTTATAGCGGTGGTCATGCCGGTTAGGTAGGCTAGGCGAACTTCACATGACGTGGTTTCAGATTAGTGCTCCTTTAGCTGCCGTACCATCGGTTCCAGGCCTTTCATTGCAGTCGCCGCCATCCCTGCTATCCTTTGCTCATCTGCGACCATCTTCTTCTCTTTCTACTTCATGACCAACAGAGAGATCAACCAGTGCTTCCCATCCTTGGCCGTTCCAAGCCCAGTTGGACGAGTCTGGTCAAGGATGATCTTCTTCCTCTGCATCCTCAATATTCTCCTCTACGCCTTGATTCTCTTCTTGATCCACTTCAAAGGTGCATTTCCCTAAGCTAACCGAAGCCTAAAATCTAGTTTTAGACCGCCGCCTCAGGCGAGTTCCGCTCTGCTTTTATTAACTTCAACTCTGAACGCTAGAACCAATAACATGAACCTTCACCAGCCGCTTTGTCAGAAACGGGAACAACAAGCACAACTGCTCCAAAAACACCTTTCTGTGATCTTTGCTCCTCCAGAAGTACAAGTAGTAATTGAGCGAGTATCCTATGTTGACAGGAACGCCTCCAAACTCCGTATACGCCGCAAACCAAGAGCATTGAGCAAAGTGGCCAAAGGTGTTGTTGACAAACATAACTATTCGATAATGGAACCAAGTCAGCGTGTAGGTTAGAATGAAGATTCCCACGGTTGACATCATCTTCAACTGCATAGAGTAGTAGAAGTGGGCTTGGCGATTGCGTCGCCTGAGGCGGCGGTCTAAAACTAGATTTTAGGCTTCGGTTAGCTTAGGGAAGTGCACCTTTGAAGTGGATCAAGAAGAGAATCAAGGCGTAGAGGAGAATATTGATGATGCAGAGGAAGAAGATCATCCTTGACCAGACTCGTCCAACTGGGCTTGGAACGGCCAAGGATGGGAAGCACTGGTTGATCTCTGTGTTTGTCATAAAGTAGAACGAGAAGAAGATGGTCGCAGATGAGCAAAGGATAGCAGGGATGGCGGCGATTGCAATGAAGGGCCTGGCGCCGATGGTACGGTATCTAAAATGACCCTTAATCTGAAACAACGGTCCGGAAAGTTCGCCTAGCCTACCTAACCGGCATGACCACCGCTATAAGTCGATCCATGGTCAGCGCCAGAACTGAGAATATTTGAAAATTGAGAATAATAATATAGGGTAGTATGATGCTCAGGCACCTAACTCTGGCCATAGACACACCCCAAAGCACAAAGATTGCCTCGAAGATCTCATAGCAAATTGCCACATTGTCATAGGCCGCTATTAAGGCTATGAGAATGCCACTCTTGTTTTGAAGATGGACTTTGCGGGCGGTGGCCAAGATGATGTTAGCGTTGCCAAATAGACCAAATGGAGCTACAAACAAGACTATGAAGGAGGCGAGTTTGCAAGCTAGAGAGCTCATAGTTCAAGGAACAAAGGTCTGATAAGATTTGAACTTAAGTAGGCTTGGGGGAGGAGCGAGCATATGAGTGCAGGCGGAAGACAAAGGAGGACGATTACGAGTAAGGTAGTACTTCAAGTGTACTGAGATGAAGTTAGTGTAGTCTGAAAATCAGAGCTAAAAAACTCGACAATCTGTAAATTTTAAGCTGATAAAACTTCGGAACTCAAAGATCCGCCAAGGCAATTTTGAATTCCTTGGGAGCCTCAGGCTCAGTCTTCAAAGAGTGGCGGCACCAGTGTTACTTCCGGCCGCAGCCAATTCAACAACTTCTTCTGCTTTGGCTCCAGCCTTCAAGTCCTTAGCATTATAAAACCGACCTGGCTCAGCGATTTCAGAGGCTTGTATCGGCTGTTCTCGGGCGTAGAAAGAGTCTTCAGCTGAAGTTGAACCACACGAGCAGGGTTGTTGACGGTGTTATTGAAGGCTTTTTCGTCTCATCCTTTGCCTCCGTATCTTTTGAATCCTTCTGCTCTTCTCCGTCGAGTTCCATGTTCTTATCGGCTTCTTTCTTCTCTTGCTCTTCTCATCTGAAGGGCATCTGAAGGTCCTTGTTGAGGACGATGAGACATGTCGGGCGGAAGGCCAAGTTCCAAGGCTTCGATGGTCTTGTTCACATACTGCTCATCATGGGGTCCAATAATTGGAGCGGCTGGACGTGGCGTGAGGTTGAAGGCATCCTCGGCAGCCAAGGCGAGCTGTAGTTTTAGTTGTTCAACGTTACTAAAGACTTATTCACGTTTGCAAATGTCGTTCCAAGTGTACACGCCCCATGCCTAGGCCTATTTGCAGGTCGAAGCCTATTCGCAGTACAAAGCCTGCAGTTCACAGCGCCTTCGGCGTTTCAGAAATAAGGCAAAAGCCTAAGCCTGTTTGAAAGTGTCGCCCTGAAGTACTATGCCCGCTGCAGAAATGTGTCGCCCCAAGCCTGAAACTTTCACAGCTCTTTGTCGGTTAGCTAAAGCAACGAAAAGAAAGCTCAGATTGGCACAGTTTGACGCCTAAAACCCACGGTTAAATTTCCGGCGAATCGTCTGAAAGTCATTTGACCTAGCCGTGAGCCCAAGTTCGCTTTGTGGAGTTTGTGGTGCTTTTTGACAAAGGATGTTGTTCAAGCAGCAAACTCTCTACCAAAACCTTGTCTGCGGTTCGTGAAACGTTTCAGAGATTTGATGTGGTGTGGACTTGGGTCCTAGACCTGAACGACACTCGGAAAATGAACAAGTTTATTATAGCCCAAATAAATACACTTCAAAATCCATTTCAACGATGGCAATTAGCAGTCAATGGATGGTCACACATCTTAGTCTTCTTATTGAACTGAAGTCCTCCAGCGCAGTCAAAATGATACGCGATTCCATTTACACAACGGTAGAAGCGGAAACAGCTTTCTGGGTCAGGAAAGAACCCATCTTCTTCACACATCAATCCTGAGGATGTCGGCGTTTTCGTGGTTTTCCTGGAGGGCTGACGGGTGTTCACGATTACGGGCTCAGGGATTGAGCACTCGGCTTCAGGCGCAAGGGTACAGTAACCCAGTGAGGCGCTGAATTCGAGGCCGGGCGGACAGGAGAGCTCGTAGGCTTGGTCTAGATATGAGATTCTGAGCTATGAAATTAGGTCAATCTGGCTTACTTTTCAGGCAGAGGAGGAAAGACCCACAGCTGTTAGGATGCGACTGGAATCCGTCGGGCTGACCATCACAGAAGACTCCCAAGGGTCGGCCAGTTGGGAGACCTGTGGTCACAAAGACGGGAGGAGGCAAAGTTGTAGCAGGCTGTTTGGGCGTTATCTCAACCCCGGTGAGCTTCTTAACGATGACGCTGTGGATTGGGTAGACCTTTCCAGCGCATTTCCCATTGAAGTCGTCAAAGTCCAGGGTCCACGTGAAGGCTCCCCCAAAGCCATTGTTGATCACCCAGTCGACCTGGAATTCTTAGCTCTTGCATCTTCCTAATCTTTATGACTTACCTTGACTCCCACCGAGTCTTCGTCATCATAGCTGAACCACTGGTTTCCCTTAGTCAAATACGGAGTCTTCGACTCGTCATCCCAATGGCGTTCCGCCCCATTGCGGAGAAGATCGCAGAACTCGTAATAAGAACCCATTCCGTCCGCACGGGAAAATGGAAGTTGCATGGCGGGCCGAGATCCGGGAGCTCCGATGGAGATGTCCGAAGGGTTGTCAAGGGTCCAACCTCGGCCGTAAGTGGGAATTCCTAGGGCGATCATCTTCTTGGGCATTCCTCGTTGGGACCAGTGGTTGGCGGCTACTTCCTGGAACATGGAAACTGGGTCAATCGGGAATTTTGAATCCAGATGAGACTTACCACACTAAAAGTGTCCCCTTCCTTAGCGACCAGCGGAGCATTGACGCCTGTCTTCTGCTCCCAGGCTCCATGGAAGTCATAACTCATTAGCAGGACAAAGTCAAAGTGCCTAAAACGCCCGTTAATCCCTTGCCAGACCAATCAGACCTACTTGGACAACTCCTCCACATGATACCCAGCATCGATCTTCTCCACATTCGGACTCACAGCCGCCGTGATCAGCAACTTGTCCTTACCATTCTGCCTCGCTCTCTCCACCGCCGCCTCCTTCAACTCCTTCACGAAGGCTAGATAGTTGTCCTTGTCCGCCGCCTCAGGATACTCCCAATCAATGTCGATTCCATCGAAGCCCCACTTCTCCACGAAAGCCACCGCCGAGTCAATAAAAGCCTTGCGATTTTGTTGCGAGGCGGCTAATCTTTTGAAGATGTCCGTCCCGAAAGTCCAGCCGCCGAAAGACAAAAGCGTCTTGAGACCCGGATCGGATTGCTTCAGTTTGTTGACTCGGTTGTACATGCCCGGACCCGCCCAGTCCGACGGGAGATCCTGGTCATCGTAGGCTTTCGCTTTGAAAGTTTGTCCGTCGATCCAGCCGAAGGCGAAGAGGATGTGGGTGCAGAGGCCTGGGACGTAGTCTTCGGGGACGTATTTGCCACGGCCGGGACGGTAGTGGGCCCAGTTGGTGAAGTAGCATGGGCGGAGGTAGGATTCGGCGAGGGTTTGGGAAGCTGAAACAAGGGGGTTATAATCAGAAACCGCCTTAATCGTTGTCCCTGGCGGTGGCCGATCTAAGGTATCTAAGGAATGGTAACCAAGCTCCGGTGGTCAAGCTTGTCGCCAAGTTGGGAAACGTTCGTGGACGGCTCGGTACCGTCTTCCATATTGGACATAGCCTCGTCCGTCGTTGCTCAGGTCGACCACGGCCACCACTTAGTCTAGTCAAAACATGAACCGGGGATGAGGATTTCGGGATGCATGGGGTATTCAGATGGAAGCCGATTGTGGCCAAAGGTTGATAACTTAACAAAGGTCCAAAATGAGTCTTGTAAACAGCTTTTAACTCGCTCATTCGGTCCTAATCAGAGACCCAAGATCAGCAAAAGCCACTCCACTCCCCGCTCTTCCTTATCCAAATCCCAAAATAGCCCCCTAATAACCACAAAACCCAAAAAGCAAACAAAAGGCTATAAAATTACCTGCTAACAAGACGACTACCGCCAAGATTAGTGGACGCATCTTCTCAAGAGCTCTAAAAGAACAAAGTCAAACAATCACAGTTTTGAGCCCGTAACGAGGTATAGCGCGCGCCCGACAGTGCCTAGCGGTGAGACAGTGGACGGAGGACACGAAATGAGGAGTGACGAGATGCAGGCGCGACAGAGGGAAAGCAAACAGCCAAACAACAAGCAGTGGTCAGAGACACGAGCGATGTGACAGGGGAAGTCAGTTTTGTGGGGCTGACCTCTCAGGGGAAGGTGGTTTTTGGGATGTCTGGGTTTTTGGATGGAAGCTGATCTTGGTCAAATAGTGGGACGTGGTTCGACACTGAGCTAGAAGCTTAAAATGAGTCATTTTAAGGATTGCTAAGAACCTCCTTTTTCTTTGGGATCCTAAGTTACTCATAAATCAAACATAGCTAAGTCCGGCTGCACTTTAGAATCTTGCATCCCATGAACCCCAATCTTACGATCCAATTCAGAGATCTCAGGTCACGTCTTCGAACCCACCCCACCGGACCCAAACTGAAGTGGCGCACGTAACACAAACCCTTTTAAGTCACGGTGCCACTGAGTTCCTATTTACACCAAACTCCGCAAGGTCATCCCAGTTGAATCAGCTAAACAAACGGCCACCGAAAGGTGAAAACTGAAAATAGGAGTGTTTACACAAATCAAAGAATTTGACCGATGTTACAGGAAAACATATTTTGGTTGCAGATCGGAATTGTTTTGAAGTAGTGAAACTGGGTGTGACTTTGGGAATGTGTGAGTCAGAGGTCAGCACACGTGGTAAACAAGGAATCGATTGCGTCTTGTTTTGCTGTTTGGTATTTCGAAATTTGCTGAAATGTGATTTGTGTCTTTGGCTGCAAAATACTGAAACTGGGCTAATTAGAACCCAAGTTTTTACGGCTTCAAAGGCTGATTTGAACCCTGGCGAAACACTCTTTAGAGATCAAAGCGGTTGCCTAACTTAGATCGGGATGGAGGAGTGTAAATGGACGGTCGACCGTTAGGACGCTTATTCTCAGTTCTCGCTAACAACGCTGCGCGCTTGTGTGCGACAGGAAACAACGGATTTCCGGACGCGCAGACCCAAAAGATGCCGGATGATCCGATCGTTCTGTCCTTGGCGGCTCAATATTAGGCGACGGGTACTGAGGGTAAGGATTTGTTCGATTCCAGAGAACTGAAACTCGGCCAGAACCTGCGTTTTTAAGGCTTCAAAGGCTGATTGGAACGCTCGCAAGACAGTTGCTTCTGAGAAGCGTCCGTGTGGAAGGTCAACGCGGTTGTACGGCTTAGATCGGGATGGAAGAGACGGTCGGCTCATTGATAGCAACGATGCGCAGGCTAATGTGCCACACAAAGCGAGCAATATCCGGGCGCGCAGACCCAAAACAGACCGGATGATCCGATTGTTCTGTTCTTGGCGGCTCAATCTCAGGCGACGAGTGCTTGGGATCCCTGATCTGCTAATCGATACGACACCTTAAGCACAAATTACACGTTTATTAGGGCTTTATGAGGTCATGCTAACGCAAAACATAGACAGCAGATCAAATTAGGCTTGAGGAGAAGCATGCTTCCCCTCCAGATCGACAATAACGGCAGAGAGAAACAAGGCTTGAGGCTTACTATGACAGACTTAAGTGACCGTCGTGGAAGTTCAAGCAAACGCCTGGGGCTCAGCACGCCGAGAACGGCAGATACAAACGATACACAGGATAAGCGAAGCTATGATGGTTGACATGAAAATGATGACTCCGAAAACAAAGCTGATGATCTCCTTCGCCGGCTCCACAAGTTCTTCAACGAACTGCTTGAAATGCTTCTCCATCTTCTGTCCGTTTTCGGGCGTCATGATCAAGTAGAACTCCACATGTTCGGATTCCGTGATTTGAATGTCCAGATGTTCGGCCTTCAGTCTTCCGCCTTGGCTGACGAGAAAGTTTTTCAGAGCGGCGTCATGGATTTGGCCATCCTTGATCTTGATCTTCTGGAACTTTTCGATGGCTGCGGAGGTCGAGTCAAAGAAGAAGCCGGTGGTGCAGGCGATCAGGACGGTGAAGACGAGGAGAGGCAAGAGACGCATGGTGAGCAGCTGAAATTGGCTTTTAGAGATGATCAAGTATAGGTTACGCGGCACGAGTTGGAGTCTTCCTGATCTATTAGGTAAATCCTGGCAAAAGAATGGATTAAGAAAGACCAGATAAGATTACGAAATGAGACGATGGCCGCTGCCGCCGTCCTTCCGATAAGCGCGCGCTAAGACAGAACATGTTGATCGGGCGCCAAAGTGCGGCTCTCCGTTTCTAACGCCGCGTTCGCAACGGCTGATCGCCGACTGTTGCTCTGCTGCCTGACTGGAGGACTGTGGGGCACGGAAACACACAGATTTCAATGTGTCAACGTCTGGACTAAGGAGAGGGAAGACTAGAATGCATTGCTTTCTGCTCTTAGCTTGATGCTAAACTACAGATGGGATAGATCTACAGCTAGAGAGCCTGAAAGGAGGCACAGCGACTATGTGTCTTGTTGACGAGATCTGATCAACAACAAGAGTGTGAGAAAACGCAGGATCGTAAAGGAAGACCTTACCCAATCTAAGAACAGATCTTAGATTTCTCACACCTTTCAAGCATTGCTTCGAGCTCCAGATTCAGTGAGCGCTTTGTCCGAAGGAAGCGATGCGAGTCACGCTCCTTGCTGTTCGCAATCCTGGGAAGCTTTCGAAAAGGTTTCCCTGTCCTCAAAGGCTCAGAGAAATCCTGCTTTTGCTGGATCTTGAGCTGGGTTCCATGCTGGAAAGCAAGGCGGCGCGCCGGAAGCCCGGAAACATCAAGACATTGCCATCAACAGGACTTGGGATTCAAAGATCGAGCAGCCGCAAACCAGCTGCAGGCTGAAGTCTGTTTAAACACGGCTCTTAGAATTTTGAACGTCATAGGCGTTCAGTGACTTGGCAAAAGACTGAGCACTAGCCTGTTTGCGTGTCTGCTTGTTTGAACCGCTACGCCTGGAGATTGGAAGCATACCGATTGCGTTGCTTCACTTCTATTACTTCTGTTTATTACTACCATCGGCAACTCCACTGCAGCTGCTGTTGGGGAAACATCCCATAGCCACTGAGATAACGTTTTCACGGTGGCAGAAGTTCTTCTTGGTGCAGTTTCGGAGATCCAAGTGGGTTATGCAGCTATCGCGTTTAAGACGCTTAGATTTCTCAATTTTTTGAGCAACAACGTGCGTTCAGGAAGTTTGCAGGAATCATCTCTATTCGAGACCAATGCTAAGGTTTCTTGACCTTTCAGAAGCATCTGTATTCCTAAAGGCATTGCTTGTTCTCGCCGGAAGCATTGGTTTAGCATCCATATAAGAGCCTCTAGCCGTGCTTCAAACATACTTGCAAACATGAATGTTACCAAATTCAAATCCGGCAACGCGTCCGAGGAGAACCAGGAAACTCTGACACCAGATCCCCTCCAGAATGGCTTTCAGCTTGACGGCTTCCTCCAAGAGAACTTCGCCCTGCTTCAAGAACACAGCGACAAGCGCTTAGTTAGCCACTTGGAAGTTGCTGGAAGAATCGCCCGCTTGTACCAACAAACCCAAGTTCCTGACGTCAATCAGGATGTTTCCAAGGACAGGATCAACAATCCTTTCAGAAACGAGAGATCAGCGAATTCCAAGTTCTGGAACCTTCCTCTGGAGATCATTCAAGACGTCGTTCTGCAGCGAGACGATGTTCCCACTGACAAGCTGGGACAGCTTCAAGGACCTTTTGAAGAAGCTGCCGAAACCAAGCTCCACAACGTCATCTTCTGCCCTCCCAACTCTTTTATCCGTTCGCCCGAAGCTAAAGACGTAGAAGTGACCAACTTCAACAACGTCCACATGAAGAAGCTCATTATCAACAGCACCCACACAACTCCCAGGGACATAGAGCAGATCCAGCAAGCCCTCCACGGTTGGTACGACCATCTCTGCATAAGCACCTTTTTCTACGAAGACATTTCTGATTATACGCAAGATCCACCAGCATTTAGTGACGGAGCGCTTGACGAAGAATGTTACCAAGATTGGAAGAACTGCTACAAGCTGGCAGAAGACCGCTGTCTAGTGTTGAATGCTAAGCATTTCCAAGATAGCGTCCAAGATGCCATTTTTTCTAAGCCTCAAAAGTTTATATCGGCTAAGAAGATCACGGTCCATTTGAACGACACAATGACCGGGGAGATCGAGAACAGCAGAGGCGGCAAGAATCTCTCAAATTTCTTAATCCAGTTCCTACGACAGCGACGGGACGAAAGTGTCAGTTTTGAAGCCGACTGTTGCTTTGAAGAAGACGTGCTTGGAGAGTCCCTTTTGGCCTTTTTGGACGACCGGCTTCAAGGCTGGGCTTGGAACGCCAATGTCATTCCACTTGATTTCTTCCCATTGCTGATGAGCTGGGACCCGGAAAAGGCGAAATTTGACAAATACCACATCACCCTGAAGGAATACTCACGCGAATTCTGTGTTCCCAACGCATTTTTGAACGCATTTGATGAGAAATACGACACGATTGACGTCGAAGAGGATCGACGATTCTATGCAGTTGCTGGTGATTTCGATGTTTGGGTTTACGTGGACAATGAAGAAGATATCCACTTTAAAGCGACAAGGCGAAGCGTCAGTGGAGAACTTGGCGAAATTTACTTTTACGGGAACGTGCTTGAAGATGCTCT
>KN166444.1:20892-37541 GCA_000757745.1 Steinernema scapterisci | reverse complement strand
AATTTCAGAAATTTTTGAGATCCGATTTTTCACCATGTCCGTGTCCCTTTAAGGCTTCCGCACATTACCATAGCAGCATCAAAAGATTTCGTCGCTCCTTCAGGTAGAATGAAGCACTGGTCACCGTAACGCGTCCATCCCGGTAGGCAGGTCGGGACGGGAGGAGGACGAGTAGGAGCGATCGTCGGACAGTCGAGAGCTGAATCGCCAATATCAGTGTTTGGCCAGAATCAAGGACTTACTGATCTTATATTCACAACCAAACGTGAATTGTTCACGACAGTTTCGAGCTGCCCAGGTCCCAGAATCCTTGAGAACTACACCACAGTCGCCTTGACCACCAGCGACGCTCTCGTCCCAGTTCTGGTAGATCCAACCCCAGATGGTTCCTTCCTTTCGGGTAGCTCCGATCCAGTAATCCGACGCAGAATTGGCAATGGACAAGTGGACGGCAACTAAAACTAAGCTTGTGTGGGTTCTCAGGCCGACTCAGGCTTACCTTCAACCGCTACGTTGTCCTCAGCGCTGTCAACTGAGGCAAGATCTCCTCCAAACGTAGCAGAGAACGTTTCAGCTTCGTTGCAGTTCACATGCAGTGGCACGTACTGGAAGCATCTAGAGCCGTCTCGACTTTGAGACGATGCTTTGAGACAAGTGGCTCCACTGCTGAAGTGCAGTAAGACAAGCCCTAGAAGAGAGGCGAGGAGGGTCTTCATACCTAAAACAGAAACTGTTACAACGGGAACTGAATAATGATGGGGAAACGCAGCTGATAAGAGTGGATTTTATAGAGTCTGTCCGCGGCTAAAAGTAGCGACAATGTGGCAAACAATGATAAGCAATTGCTTAGTTTCACGTCCAATAGGTCACCTGATCATCTTATCAGCATCAATGTTTAGATCACGGTAAGGTCATTTTTTAAGGACTCAGAGAAAAGTTGAAGCCATTTTGAATCTCAAGAATTTCCCCACTTCAGCGAGTTGCTTGTTTCGTAGAAGCCGCGTTCCCGACGGTGGCGCTAGTACCAAACGTGGCTACAGCCAGAAGAAAAGGTTCAGAATGAGCATCTCTGAGGTTTCTTAAGCTGTTTTACTGTTCTTACCAGATTAGACTCATATTTTAAAGATGGATTCAGTTCGATCGCTGGACTTCTTAGCACAGGCTTCAGGGTTCAAGTCAAAGTTGCATGCGACTAATCCATCGGTTCGAGGTACACTGAACTTTAAGATATATTAAGAGAAATAATAAGACAGAATATGAAACGTTATAAAGCCAGCATTAGTGACGTAAGTTCAAGGAGATGTGGCAGGGCGTTTGCAGATGATGTCCCGATCAGCACCACCTTGGCAATATATGTTGTACCACCATACGTTACCTTTCTCAACGGAAGCCTAAAGTTGATAGTTTTCAAAGGAATGAAAAGGTCTAAATACTCACATAAGCGCAATTGAAGCCGTAAGGGTCGATTGGCCATCCTTGAACCCAGCTCGTGAAATTCCAAGGTGTCAAGTCCATCCAAGCCCAATCGGTGTGGCTCCAAGCCAGAAAGTTTGTTTCTTCAAAATTGTCTGAAGAAAATCTGAAGTTTTACGATCTGGGATTGACACGAGATGGCTTCCAACGTCCGCGCAGATTTTGATAGCCGCCGGAAAGGCGTCTGCTGCTTGCGGTGCCACAAAGAAGCAGTGGTCTCTGAAACGCGTCCATCCGGCTGAACAAGTAAGGACTTGAGGCAAGGTAGGACTGATAGTGGACGGCGGGACTTGGGTAGTCGGACAATCTGGAGCTGGAAACAACCTTTATTACTTTGACACAAGTTCTAAGTTACTGAGGAGATATTCACAAACAAAGGTAAACTGCTCGTTGCAGTTGTGACGTGCCCATAGCCCGGAGCGAGTAATAACAGCTCCACAGTCACCCTGGCCAGCAGCGTTCGCGTCCCAGTTCTCAAAGTTCCATGGACTCAAGCTCGTCCATTGCCAGGTTCCTTCGTTGTCCCGGGTCGCTCCGATCCAGTAATCAGTCACAGTATAGTTGGGGGACAGGCGAACGGCGACTAAAATCGGAACTTCAGCTTACGCTAGGATGAGTTCTACTGATACTACCTTTGGCCATTGTGTTGTCGTCGTCGTCGAGCACTGAAGCCATGTGGCCCCGGAACGCATTACAGAATTTTTCAGCGTTGCGGAAGGACAAGCGAATAGGGACGTATAAGAAGCACCGGGCGCCATCGTCACTTGGGAAACTTCCAAGGGGACACAATGAATGTGGAGAGGCAAGGATAGAATGTAGAGAGGCAAGCCCAAGAAGGGCGACCAAGACGATTCGCATACCTGAAACGGACAGTTCTTAGCAGACTCAGAACAATAGAAGTGGAATAGAGCTGATAAGAATGGTTATTATAGGGTTTGCCTGCGACTGCAAATGGTGGAAACGTGGCAATCAGCGGTAGAGAGTTGAACAATGGCACGTCTAATCGGTAACCTGTCACTGACGGCGACATTAACCTGCCATTTCTGGCAGCAGTGGCGTATATGGCGATTCCACATAACTAGGGAAAGTGATCAGAGCTGTCATCATAAGTGTGTTCACATGTAGCAAGGGAGTAAGTGGCAATAGAGGGCGATAGAGGCTCGTTCAGGCGCAGATTCTCTAGCTTTCATCCGCTGCCCGGTTCCCCAAATCCGTTTATTTCACATTCTACCACATTCTACATCTTCAAAGCTTAGACTGCCTCTTCACATTCCTTATCAACTCGGCCTCATCTCTCAGGAACCTTCTCAGAATCTTGCCCGACGCAGACTTAGGGATTTCCGGGATAAATTGGACGCCTCCTTTCAGGTGCTTGTAATGGGCAACCCGATCTGAAATTCAGCCTTTAGCAACGTTCTCAAAATCCAGACTACCTTTGACAAAAGTCATCACCTCATCTTCCTTAAGCGTCTGACCCTTCCTAACCACAAAAGCCATAGGTATCTCTCCATTGGCCCCATCAGGGACTCCAACAACAGCTGCGTCTTGGATCATGGGATGAGTCAGCAAGAGGTCTTCAAGCTCAGCAGGAGGGACCTGGTAGCCCTTAACCTTGATGAGCTCCTTAATCCGGTCGACTACAAAGAGATATCCGTCTTGGTCCACATAGCCGACATCTCCAGTATGCATCCATCCTTCGTCGTCTTTACAGTCCGCCGTGGCTTGGGGTCGGTTCAGGTATCCCATCATCACGGTTCCGCCTCTAATGCAGATCTCTCCTTTCTCGCCGACTCCGAGATCCTTCCCGTTAGGGTCGATGACCTTCATCTCCATATTCGGAGCCAACTTTCCCGAGTTTCCAAATTTCGGGTCTTTGTCGTAGAAGGGGAAATGGCATCCGGCTGTCAGCTCCGTCATGCCGTAGGCTGGAATTTCGAATTTTCGGACTTAAGATGAATTGAGGAAGCTTACCTTGACCGACATATTTCACGCTTGGCAACCTCTTAAGAACGTCTTCACAGAGGTCCTTCCCAGCCGGAGCAGCTCCGGACATCAAATACTGGGCACTGCTTAGGTCAAACTTATCGACGGATGGGTGCTTGGACAGGAGGACCAGGATTGGCGGGACTACGGTAAGATACCTCGCCTAGAAACATTGTCAGTAAGCGGGTAAACTAGTAAAAGTCATACCTTATGCTTTTCAATAGTCTTGCAATACAGTTCTAGCTCAAACTGAGGCATGATGACAACCTTGAGTCCATAGACCAGGTAGCACATTAGGACACAGAAACCGTAAATGTGGTAAATCGGTAAAAACAGGATTGTGGTGTCTTTTTCCAGCTTGTAGTTGGGGTCAATACAGAGCATGTTTCTGAGCAAGTGTCTAAAATTGACCTTTGTCGGGTCTTGAAAAGTGGATAAGTGGACCTACGTTCCAAGCATGTCGGTTTCCAAGGACAGGTTCTCATTCGACAACATGACTCCTTTTGGGGATCCTGTGGTTCCGCTGAAATTCGGGTCTTAAAACAGTTCGAAGTCTAAAAGCCTACCTAGAATAAGGCAGAGCCAAGATGTCCCTGTGGATGTCAACGTCGACCTTATGACGAAATACGTTGGGCTGGCAGGCCAAGACTGATTCGAAGGGGACCACCCCAAAAGGATAGGTTTCAAGCTTGGGGGAGTTGTGGTCAGGGACGACCACAATGCACTAAAGAACAAAGTTTAAGATTTGGGATTGATTTTCAGACCTACCGTGATCTTAGGACACTTGTTAGCAGCCTTGAAGACCTTCTCAAAGCAGTTCTGGCTACAGAAGACCATCTTGCTCCCACTGTCCTTGAATTGGTATTCGAGCTCATCTAAAATAACTTAAAAATTGAGATTTTAAGAATTGCTAAGCCCACATTCAGTAAAAGCATAGCTAGCCAGACTCAAAGCTCCGCCTTGGAGCGCCGTTCCTAAGAAAATAGGGAAGTATTCCAGGCAGTTGTGCATGACAGCACAGGCCACGTCGCCATGGTGGAAGTGCCTTTGTTCCAGGAATGAGGCCACAGATAAGGATTGGACGTAGAGGTCACGGTTGGTCACTTCCTTGTTGGTAACGGCGTCAACCTGAGAATACCATTTGAGTTAAGAGTTAGAAGCCAAGACCCACCAAAGCGACCTTGTCCCCACCTTTCCAGAGCGCTTCGAGAAGTCGATCTGTGAAAGGAATGTCAAAAACGGGTACCGAGGGAAGTTCGGATTTGAAGATCATCTGAAAATCAGAATTTCAGCTGAGAATTCTAACACAAATTAGACGCGCCGCTAACCAATCAATCGAATCAGTCAAAAACAGTCGGCCGCAATGCAACAGAGAAGGAAGAGTAGCGGTGGTTGACCTTCGGAACGATGATACCCCTAATCAATTTTGCACTGTGTAGTCTGTAGCGCGGGCGAGAGAGCGACTGATAGCAGGAAGTAGATCAAATAGTGTTTTGGATGGAAGCCTAAAAATGAAAGAAACTTTATGCTCGCAAGTTCTAAAACGTGGCACACGAACTTGGCCACCTAGGTCACTGGAAACCGGTCAGGGGGTTTCTTTATAAAGTGATACAAGAATCCGCGACCCATTCACTACCCAAGACCCAAACTAATTTTGTCAAATTGGTCGTCGTTACCTAAAGCGGCATATTTGCTTTCAACAGTATCTAAGTCAATTGGGAAGAGCTGTAATTCTTATCTCTTCCGCGCCATTTATAAAGCAGCCACTACGGGCCAGGTCCGCAATAGAAGTCAACAGTTCGCTTCTTGTGTTCTCCTTATTAGCCATTTTAACATTTGCCCTGTAATTAACAATGGCAGTTGACGACGTTATTGGACCGATTATGGCTATTGCTGCATGTTTGTTCGCTGCTGCAGTAATAGTGTGGTTATGTGTATGTTTTGCTTTTTGTAACTTCTGCTCACTGCTTAAAGATTGTTAGTATCGGATATATCAGTCTCAAAACAGAATTCGAGATGCACTTGCCGAGCTGCAAGAAGAGAATCGGTTGGAGAGAGCTGAGCTAGAGCGATCGGGTGTGAATGTCCTAAGGGTTGCGCCAAATGAGAATCACGCGGATTTGCTTTCTCCCCCGCAATCAAGTAATGTTTTTACAATTTTTGGCAATTTACTTTGTCATTTAGATAATTTGGATGATCGAGTCCGAATTTTCAATTACTCACGTCTGTTTATGTACATATAGACCTGAGTGTTGCTTACTTGCTTAGTCACCAATAACAAAGTCTTGATTCCTCGTTTCTCGTAGCTATCAGTCGTCTTCTTTTCAAAGTTGGCTTGGGTTCAAACAATGGATTACTTTAACGCTTTGGGAATCATTTTTGGTCTTTTCGGATTTATTTTTATTCTTGGGCTTATGGTGCGCTGTGTAGGTTTCAAGTTTACAGAAGCCTTGATGTTCCTAGTGGTGTTTCAGTATCGAGTAATCCGAAATCTACAAGTAGTTGCCGAACTGCAGGAAGCGAACCAACTGGAAAGAGCTCGACTGGTTGACCGAAGGGTTGTGGATGAAAATTACCCAGATTCGCCTTTGCCTGCGCCACTGCCGCCATGTAAGATTAAAGTTGAAGTTCAGTTTTCAAGCAAACTGAAATTTAGACAACCCAGCTACGACTAATGCAGCTGAATTCCAATTTATGTACTTGTAAGCCGAAAACTGGATTAATGGCTATTGAATTACGCTGCCGTATGCCACCTTAGTCTTCGCTCTGATAATTCTTTAAAAACTTAAATGAATTCTGTCCACAAACATTGTAATCTTGGTATGACACCGAGCCCTACAGGGTCGCCTCCGATTCCGCACTGGTCATTCCTCCAACAGTGTCGATGAAGACGCGACAGTGCGGTCTTATCAGTAACGCGCCGACGTTGTTTACAAAGCAGCTCAGTCAGAAATAACAAATTTCTTCTCGCTCTGGCTTCTTCTTTTCAACAATGAACCGCTATGGTGCTCTAGGAGCTACTGCAAGCCTGATCTTAGTCATTGTCTTTCTTGCGGTTTTTGTGATGCAGTGTTGGGTACGAGTTAGCTTTACTAAAGTCTGAAACTTTCTACTAGAACAAAGTGCCGAATCAAGCGAGCTCGTCAACGATTTGCTGAACTTCACGAAGCGGATCGCTTGGAGCAGCAGCCACAAGCGGTAGACCCCTTCAGGGTTCTGCCGACTGAAGACTACCCGTATTTGAGTCCGCCACCGCCACCACGTAATTTTAAACATGGTATCTCGATTTTTACTAGCTGCAATTTAGACCTCTGATCCATTACTTCAGTAATTTTGCAGTCTTGATTTTACTATCGATTTGCTATGCGCGCTCAAGTCGTATAAACAACAAACTTTCTCTATTTGCTAAGCCAACAATGAAGAATTCCGAACGATTCCCATTCGTTGTTAGCAGTTGTCTTCTCCTTCTCTCTCCGTCAACTCTGACGATGGCCGAGGTTCTTATAGATAAGATCTTCAATATTCTTATTTTGGTCCCTTTCTTTGCGTACTTTGCTTTGAATGTATGGATTCGTGTAAGTTTAGTGTTCTCTAATCTTGATTGAGCCAAAAACAATTTCAGTGGCGAAAACTTCAAGCTTATGGCCAAATAGTAGCTGAGCTACAAGAAGCGAATCGGCTGGAAAGAACTCGGCAGGAAGAACTACCACAGGTTGTAAACATCACCAGGGTTGTGCCAAATGACAATGTCTTCAGTCCGGTATCTCGTCCACCATTTCGTCGTTCCGACTCTAACTTAGAACGTTGTGCGTCCTGGTAATGTAAATAAACTCACAGATTTTGCGTGAATGATTTAATTAAGCGTACGTAGAAAGCACAAAGGAGTCACACAGATCAGATTAGGTAGGCGTGACGCACAGGGAGTCCACTGACTACGGGTCCAAGAAGAGGAAGTCCTCCAACGACACCTCCGAGGATCTTTCCGAGTCGCATGACGAAAAGACTTCCCTCGCCACTTCCGAGACCTTCGGTCAGTCTGCCGAGTGCTCCAGTGGCCCCTCCGGTGGCTCCTCCGAGGCCTCCGGAGAAACCTCCGACGGTGTCAACAAGGCCTCCGAGCTGTTTGCTTCCCTCTTCCTCGTCGCCTTCTTCTCCTCCGCCCTCGGGCAGCTCGGAGGCGTCACCGAAACACTCGGAGGTCTCACCGGAGGCCTTGGAGGAGCCACCGAAGGCGCCACTAGATTTCTCGGCGGCCTGACCGGAGGACTCGGAGGTGGCGAAGGAGGTCTCCTCGGCCTGGGACTCGGAAAGACCCCACAGCCAACTGGACCACTGATTCACCTTACCACTGCGCTTCGCCAACGTCGTCATTGCCAGCCATAACAAAGTCCGCCGTTATCAGTCTTCTCCTTCTAAAGTTTTCCTTTCTGGACTTTACAGATGGCACACTTCCCAACCAATACCAATATTTTTGGTGTTATCGGATTCGTGGCTTTTGTTGCACTTAGTACTATGTGTTATTGGGTAGGTTCCGCCTATTTTCATACTAATTGATAGAATAATTTAAGTTGCGCAGAAGAAATGAGACTGCGATGGGAAGACGTAGGCTTGAAGAAATGCAAGAAACGCAGCGGCTTCATAGAGTTGAGATAGGGCGACTTCACTCAGAGATCCAGAATAACACCAGAACTTTACAGAGTGCAAGTTATTCGAATGATCCCGACTCCAGACTAGTACGTTCTGCGTCCTGGTAAGCAGGAAAGATTCGCAGACTTTGGAATTTCTTGTTTAAGACCTGTAAATCACTTCTGCATAAAAAACCTCGATTTGCATAGGGACCTAAGCACGATCTCTTCGCCTGTAAGACGAGGAAAGTGATCTTTTAAACAAGGACTGCGACGGAACTGAGAAGTGTCACAGTCGACTAGGCCTCTGATTCATCTCGCCACTGCTTTCTTATCTCTAACGCACCGGCGTTGTTTATAGAGCAGTTAGTACAAACAAGCAAATTACAAATTCTTGGCTTCTCGTCGTCTTTTCAGAATTTCGTTCGGTCAAAGCGATGAGCCGCTACAGCGCTGAAGGAGGCATTTATAGTCACTCTATTATATGTTTGTCTTATCATATTCATCGTCGTTGTTGCGCTTGTATTAGTGCGGCGTTGTGCAGGTTTCAGCTTTACTGAAGTGGGGGCTTACCTAATAGCTAATTTTAGTGTCGAAGACGTCGATCTCGGCAATTACACGCTGACCTCTTAGACTCGGAGAACGTGGAAAGGGCTCCGATTGAGCAACAAGCACAGATCGTGAACGTTGTCAGGGTTGTTCCAAGTGCGCCTCGGAGTTACTCGGATTTGCCTCCTCCGCCATGTAATTTTTGCCATTGAATAGAGTTTTGACTCAAGTCTAATTTAGATAATCCAGCTGCAAACTACCAATCATCCTGAGTGGACCTGGGCTTAATCTAACATTAGACTGGAACCAGCGACTCTTTAATCATGATTCCTCTCTATAAATGCTAAAAATTGATTTACCTGTTTTCAGCAAGAATGACTTGAGTTGCGTGTGCTAGTGACCCCCGTCTCTCATCATCATTGCCTACGTCGTTTATGAAACCGACCTTTCACAATTGCTAAGTCCGCCAATGATAAGAGACTCCGTGTTGCTCGCTTCCTTCCCTTATCAGTCTTCTTCTTCCTAAAGTTGTTCGTTGTGGCTCTACACTATGGATGGCAATGACGCTGACATGCCTGTCGGTGCTCTTATTTTTTCTGGCGTTTTTATTGCGTTTTTGGTGTGGATCAGTGTAGGTTTTGTCTTGTTGAAAAGGCTGTGGATTGGCTGAATTTAGTGTCGCAGCGTCAAAGCTGCCAGGAGGACTCGTCAGGTGATTGCCGAGCTGCAGGAAGCGAATCGGCTGGAACGAGCTCGGCGGCAACAGCAACAACGGCAGCCGCCAATTGTTAACGTATATATGGTGGCGCAGGATGAGAACGGCTATTTGGGTCCGCTTCTGACTTCACCGCCGTCCTGTAAATTTAAGTGCTGAAGTCCGGAAATGACTTAGTATGATTTAGACGAGCAAGCCGCCCATCTTCCAGCAGAAGCCCAAGTCGAACCTAGTGGGTCTGGGGCAGTTCTGAAGCAAGTATGATTTGTAGACAATTGTGTGCATGGGTAAAGCTCAGGTTTTCCTTCAGCGGATGATCATTCTGCTACTGGCATCTTGTAATCCTAGGCTTAAAGCTCTAAATGGCCTTAATCTGATTTATCCCATCTTGGTCCGGAAACCGGAGAAATCAAAGTTCAGTATCATCGCCATTAGAAAGCTGTAAAACTGGGATACGTCTAAAACAGAGTTGAGTCATCATTCCTCGTCATCATTCTTATCTTTCTCCATGACGTTTATGTTGTTTACTAGCGCCGTTCACATCCCAAAATTGCTAACTAAGCCAAAGATAAGAAACTCTGCTTCTTCGCTTGCTTCTCACCCTTATCAGTCTTCTTCTTCCTAAAGACTTCTTTCTGGTCAAAACGATGGGTGACGATAATAACACCGGTGCCGCAGTCGGTGGCGTTATAGGTGCTATTCTTTTCTGTAGGTAGTACTGATGAATAGATTGATTACATGCCTGTCAGCCAAGGACACGTAAGCTGAAACCGTCAACACTTCATTTTTCCGGGGAGCACAATTTTTACCCCATCACCAATTCTTTTCGACCGCCGATAAATCGCCTATAAATCACTTCCCGGGAGTCAAGTGACCTTTCGCTGCGGCGTTTTTGTGTTGAAACAGTCAGGCGATGACATAAACCAGTTTCATGTGTCACCTCTCCCATCGGCTGATGTAATCGCGATCCACTTCCTTTCGCAACTTCATCACACCTTTCGCTCTCTCCTGTCTGCTCGCCATGATTTTCAGGTCTGATATTGATCCCGTTCCTGTCCAGGAAAGGCTTATCCATGAAGTAGTTAATGAAGCCTTATTGGCCCTTGGTGATAAGGTCGCTTTGGTGAGTCATCTTTCCAATTCTCTAAAATCCTAAAATTTGGCTTTTAGATTGATTCCGAAACGAACGCCCAAGTCACCTACAGACAAGTCTACGACCAGTCTCAGTCCGTTGCCACATATCTGCATCAACATGACTTTGGCAAGGGTGACATGGCCTGCACCGTCCTGCACAACTGCCTTGAAGTCTTACCCATCTTTCTTGGAATCGCTGGACAGGGAGGTGTCCTGAGTCCTGTTAGCTATGCTTATGAGCACTGTGGGTTTAATCCATTTCTCAGATTTATGAACTGCTTATTTTCAGATGAGCTAAGCCACCAACTCAAGGAGTGCAAGCCTAAAATCGTGTTTTGCCAGCAGACCAATTTTGAGAAGGTCCAGAAAGCCGTTCAGGAATTGCAAGAGATGCCGGTAAGCTTCAGTCACCTTTCTACCGTAACCTCAGAATCATGATATTAGATTATCGTGGTGGTCGCCAATACAGAATCTCAGACCTGTCCTAAAGGGTCAGTCCCGTTCTCAGATGTCTTGGCCTGTCCTGCAGATCCATTTCGTCCCAAGGTGAAGGTCGACTTCTATCAGGATGTCGTGGTCATTCCTTACTCAAGGTCAGAGTTTCAGCTTTTAAGCTTCTATATCTCCCTGTTTCAGTGGCACCACAGGTCTCCAAAAGGGCGTCATGCTGTCCCATTCCAATCTCATGCACCAGCGGGACATTCTCAGCGTGTAAGTCCCAGAAACTCCATAACCCAAAACTTCCCGTTTTAGGGTTTTCAAGCAACGTCTTATCATGAAAGCCAGACACCTGATTACTGCTTTGGAAAGACCCGAAATCCAGTTTGTGCCTATGTACCACATCTTCGGCTTCACATCAGTTCTGAGAAGCGTCGCCAGAGGAGTCACAACGGTGGTTATGAGGTTTATCGACTATGAGGAGCTGTGCTTCAATATCCAGAAATACCAAGTAAGGCTAATTTAGAGACTGTTAGACAAGATCTGAGTTCCAGCCAGTGTTCCTGAAAGTCCTACCACCCACTTTGGTCTTCTTCTCCAAAAGCCCGATTGTCGACAAATACGACCTCAGCAGTATTAAGATCATGATGTGCTCAGCGGCCACAGCTGGGAAGGAGCTGACTGATAGTGTCAGACAGAGACTGCCGAATGTGGAATTCATTGGACAAGGTCAGTTCTGAGCTCCGAGCGATCCTAAGGAAGCCTGATTTCAGCTTACGGAATGACCGAAATCGCAGGCCCGAGCCACTTCCCCGTCTACTCCAACGAGTCCCAAACCGGAAGCTCAGGTCGACTTATCCCAAACGTGGAAATGAAGATTGTGGACTTCGATGGGAAAGAACGTGGATTCAACGAAAAAGGCGAAATCTGGCTTAGAAGCAAAGCTCTGACACTTGGCTACCTGAACCAACCGGAAGCCACGGCTAACGCCATTGACCAAGAAGGGTGGTTCCACACCGGAGATATCGGATATGTGGACGAAGACGGCGAACTCTACGTCGTGGATCGGGTCAAGGAGTTGATCAAAGTTGACGCACAGCAGGTGCCTCCGTCCGAACTTGAGGACCTGCTTCACACTCATCCCAAGATCGAGGACGTGGCACTTGTGGGTATTCCCGATGAGGCTAAGGGAGAGCTTCCGGTTGCTTTTGTGGTCAAGAAGTGCGAGAATCTGACTGAGGACGAGGTTAAGGATTTTGTCAAAGGTGGGACAATCTTTGATGAGTTTTGATCAAAGCCTTGGTTTTAGGAAAAGTCGCTTCGTACAAGGAGCTCCGTGGAGGTGTCCGGTTTACTGACCGAATCCCTAGGAGTACGACTGGGAAAAATCTTCGCCGAGTGCTTAAGGAGAGTCTTATTGCTTAACATGGACAATAAACAAAATGAATAAAGTTTAAGTTAATCGCGATCACTTCCTTTCGCAACTTCATCAGACCTTTCGCTCTCTCCTCTTTGCTCGCCATGATCTTCAGGTCTAATATTGACCCGCTCCTGTCCAGGAGCGGTTAATCCATGAGGTAGTTGTAATGAAGCCTTGTTGGCTCTGGGAGATAAGGTCGTTTTGGTGAGTCGTGTCTCTAATTCTTAAGATTCCGAAAAGCCAATACTGAGTCCCAGACCTATTCTAAGGATCAGATGTCTTAGCCTGTCCTGCAGATCCAACTCGTTTCAAGGTAAAAGTCGACTTCTATCAGGATGTCGTGTGTGAGTTGACTTGAGTTGGCGTGAGTTTGACTGAGGACGAGGTTAAGGATTTCTTCGTCAAAGGCGGGATGTTCTTTGATGAGCTTTGATTAAAGGCTTGGTTTTAGGGAAAGTCGCTTCGTACAAGGAGCCCCGTTTTTTCCTCTTTGCCGTGTGCTTAAGAAGGGTCTTATTGCTTAATGTGGACAATAAAGAAACAAATATGTTCAAGTTAATCAGTAAAAATCTTAGCCCAAAATTCGGTCAGCTTTCAGAAGTTCCTTGAGCTCATTCCTCAAGATCTTCCCCATAGAGTTCTTTGGAATGGAGTCCACAAATCGCACTCCTCCACTAAGACGCTTGTATACGGCCATTCCACCTAAGATCTATTCTTGAGATACCTTGTACTTCCCGAACTCACCCTTCATAAAGTTGTGAACATCGTCCTCCTTCAGCTCTTCAGACCTTCTAACCACAAACGCCATTGGTATCTCGCTTTCGGTCTTATCAGGCACGCCCACAACCGCCACGTCCAGGATGTCACGATGGGTCAGCAAGAAGTTCTCAATCTCAGCCGGGGCAATGGATCTTCCACCCACTTTGATCATCTCCTTAATCCTGTTCACAATGTAGAGTCCTCCGTCGTTGTTCACATAGCCAATGTCTCCTGTACGGAACCATCCTTCAGGATCTACGGCTTCAGCCGTGACCTCAGGATGGTTGTGGTAGCCGAGCATGACTGCAGGACTCTTAAGGTAGATTTCTCCTGGCTTGTCGACTCCTAGTTCAACTCCTTTCGGGTCCAGAATCTTCATCTCCACGTGGGGCAAGAGTTCGACACAGCTTGAAATGGTTTCGCCTTCTTTGAAAACGGATACTTGGCATATGCTGGTCGTCTCGGTCATAGCGTAAGCTAAAGGGATTCCCAAAATCAGGTTCGCCAGATCTGACTTACCTTGACCTATAAACTCTATCTTAGGGAAGCGAGTCCGCAGTGTTTCGCAAAGTTGTTCTCGAACTGGGGAACCACCGGTAAGGACAACTCGGAGACTGCTCAGGTCGTACCTGTCGACGACAGGGCTGGTGGCTAGATCTACCAGTATGGAGAGGGAGATTATCAAAAGGCGGTACTGAGATAAAGTCAAGATTAGTGAAACTGGGTGCGGAAAACCTGGTATTTTCGGATATTAAAGCAGAGCTTCTCAAGGTCGTAATGAGGCATGACCACAGTTGTGAAGCCTCTGAGGACATTCTGGATTAAGGTTCCAAATCCTGATATGTGATAGGTTGGTAAAAAAAGAAGCTCGGTTTTGTTTGAAGCCTGAATTGGATCACCGGCGTTGTGAAGCATTCGAGTTTTGAAAAACCTAAAATTTTTAACGTTTTAGAAAAGAAGAGAAGGGAGAATTACGCGTCCATAGAAGGAGCTTGGTGGACAAAGTTGGAGTGAGTCAGCATTACCCCTTTGGGTAGACCTGTAGTGCCACTGAAATCT
This sequence comes from Steinernema scapterisci, assembly GCA_000757745.1. Taxonomy (NCBI): domain Eukaryota; kingdom Metazoa; phylum Nematoda; class Chromadorea; order Rhabditida; family Steinernematidae; genus Steinernema; species Steinernema scapterisci. The sequence goes on along the minus strand of KN166444.1, from coordinate 23,386 downwards.
ATGTTTCAAGCTAAGAACTGTATAACGTACTCACCTAGAGTAAAGAACTACAACCGGATCCTGGTAAAAGTCGACGTGCACCTTGGGACGAGATGGATCTGCAGGACAGGCCAAGATATCAGAAAACGGGACTGACCCCTCAGGAGAGGTCTCAGAGTCCGTGTTCGCCACTACCACAATTGACTAAAATCATGGCTTTCGAGGTTACGGTAGGCAGATTTGGGTTACCGGAAGCTCATGCAATTCTTGAACGGCTCTCTGGACCTTCTCAAAATTGGTCTGCTGGCAAAACACAAGCTTAGGCTTGCTTTGCTTGAGTTGATGGACAAGCTCGACTGAAACTCTGTAACTGATCAACTTAAAGGTGAGAAGCACTCACAGTGTTCATGGACATAGCTAATAGGACTTAGGACACCTCCCAGTTCGGCCACTCCAAGAAAGATGGGCAGTAGTTCTAGGCAGTTGTGTAGGATGGAACAGGCAATGTCGCCTTTACCGAAGCCATGTTCATAGAGATACGTGGCCACGGACTGGGACTGCTCGAAGACCTGTTGGTAGATTACCTGAGCGCCGGACTCGGAGTGGCTCTAGGAAACCAAAATTAGCTTTTTAGGAGAACTGAAAGGACTCACCAAAGCAATCCTGTCTCCATAGGCCAAAGATGCCTCATGAATGAATTCATGGATGAGGCGGCGGGAAACAGGAACAGGACTAAGAACAGATTTTAGAACCATTTGGAACAGAATAAAATGAGAAAACTGGGATGACATGCAAGTTTGGGAACCTTAAATTGCGTCTTCCGTTGCAGTTTGTTGCGCATCAAACTAGATTTTTAAAATGGAATTGACCGAAACGTCACATCATGTTAAATCTCGCTTCATCTTGAAACGTTTTTAACGTCAAAGAAGGGAGACGCGCCGCTGGAGAGCACAAAGATTCGTCTTGATTGTGATTGAAGGCCGCAGAGAAACCGATCCCGAAAAACCCAAAAAGTGAAGTTTGCCGATAGGAGCGTGGGGCTGAAGGCAGTTTTCCACTTGGTCCCTTCACAATCTGAAGGATGAAGATGTTCATAAGTTCATGAAAGGTGGGTGTGAGCAGTAAAAGGAGAATACGAAACTTGGATTTAGATGAAATGGCCGACTACAAGCGTCTAAGCGGCGGAGTGCGGTTCGTGGATTCTATTCCGAAGAACTCTATGGGGAAGATTCTCAGAAACGAGCTCAAACTAAGCCTGAAGATTGGCAACCATTAAGTCAATACTTAAACCTAAAAATTTGACAATTCTGTATCGTAAAAGTATTAATAAATCGGTTACATGGCTGTCAGCCAGGACACGTGAGCTATCACTTCCAACGCTTCATTTTCCCGGAGAGCACAATTTTTACCCCATCACCAATTCTTTTCGACCGCCGATAAATTGTCTATCAATCACATGGAGTCAAATGACCTTTCGCTGCGGCGTTTTTGTGTTGAAACAGTCAGGCGATGACATAAACCAGTTTCATGTGTCACCACTCCCATCGGCTGATGTAATCGCGATCCACTTCCTTTCGCAACTTCATCGGACCTTTCGCTCTCTCCTGTCTGCTCGTCATGATCTTCAGGTCTGATATTGATCGCGTTCCTGTCCAGGAGAGGCTTATCCATGAGGTGGTCAATGAAGCCTTGTTGGCTCTAGGTGATAAGGTCGCTTTAGTGAGTCATCTTTCCAATTCCCTAAAATCCTAAAATTAGGCTTTTAGATTGACTCCAAAACGAACGCCCAAGTGACCTCCAGGCAAGTCTACGACCAGTCTCAGTCCGTTGCCACATATCTGCATCAACATGACTTTTGGCAAGGGTGACATGGCCTGCACCGTCCTGCACAACTGCCTTGAAGTCTTACCCATCTTTCTTGGAATCGCTGGTCAGGGAGGTGTCCTGAGTCCTGTTAGCTATGCTTACGAGCACTGTGGGTTTAATGTACTTTTCAGATCCATGAACTGTCCAGTTTCAGTTGCCGATAGGAGCGTGGGGCTGAAGGCAGTTTTCCACTTGGTCCCTTCACATATGTATTCGTAGTCACATAGAAAAAACATTGACCGCCAAGCTACTGATTACAATTACAAGCTACATTGAAGGCTTTGCTTAAGCTCATTTCGCAGAATCTTCCCCATAGAGTTCTTTGGAATCGAGTCCACAAATCGCACACCACCACTGAGACGCTTGTAGTCGGCCATTCCGCCTAAACTCAAATCTTAAAATTGTCTTGTATTTTCCGATCTAACCTTTCATGAACTTCTGAACATTCTCCTCCTTCAGGTTCTCAGATCTTCTAACCACAAAAGCCAAAGGCCGTTCGCTTTCCGTCTCATGTGGCACTCCCACAACCGCCACGTCAAGGATCTCTGGATGGGTCAGAAGGAAGCTCTCCATCTCTACAGGAGAGACCGATGTTCCGCCAACTTTTATCATCTCCTTGAGTCTGTTCACAATGTAGAGTCCTCCGTCG
>KN166444.1:0-19109 GCA_000757745.1 Steinernema scapterisci | reverse complement strand
TTCATTGATGGACTGTTCGGGCACGGAAATGGGAGAAAGTACAGATTTCAGAACCATCTCGGCAGCCAGCAAGGTCAGTAAGAGTCAGCAATGCGCTATTAGGTTTACGCCACGTACGCCAGTTTTAAGAGTTTACATACCAGGTAAAGACCTTGATCGTCGAGCTACAGACTACAGTTAAGTTCTGTTTATGTGCCTCGCGCCTGCTCTCCGGTCAATCATCCGTTCCACTGGCATACCAGTGTGTGCGCTCCTCTAACTGAATGATCATGATCATCAATGCTCATTTATTTTAACACCTTCACTTTAACAACTATAAACCACAAAACAAATTAAAAATTGCAGAATAACAATTAGACAAATCACACGCAAACATGCAGAGACATTGACAGAAACCTATGTCGTCTTCACTCCTCGTCGTCTTCGGCGTCTTCGGCATCTTTCCTGTACTGCTTAGCGAGAGCGCCCACGATGTTTTCTTCGTACTTGACGTCGAGAAGGTTTTTCTTGACCGCTTGTTCCGACAGTCCGTTGAGGATGACACGGTAGCCTGACGCAAAAATACAACGTAAAACATTTGTTCAACTCACCTTTGTTTAAAAACAGATCTCGTCATTTCTCGACTTTGTGGAAAATACGGTTTAAGAACCTGGAATTATCACAATGAGCGAGCGATTCAAAGATTCAAAGCTTAGGAAAAGCCACAAAAAACAACTTTTGCGACATTCCACAACATTCAAAAAACTACAGAAAATACCAGACTAAAACCCACAAAGCGAGAAAAATGGCGCGAAACGCGTATCATACTTGTGAGTGATAAAGCCGCCGGCCCAGACGAGGGCGAACACCTAAGAAGGTAAATCAATAGTGACGGAAGACCCGCGGAGAAACACTGCAAAGACTGTGTTCGATCCGTAGAGTGCAAACTACAATGTACAGTCTTTAAAGTCTTTCAAAATGGCAGTCTTTTATCTCAAACGTTTGTCCAGAATTACAAATTTGACTTCTCGCTCGCGTTTGTGAGAGCTCTGCCACACGCCACAAGCGTTTGAAAGACCGTTTCCAAATATAAAGCCAAGTAAATAAAGAAAACAAGATCAAATACTTGCAAGGGTCCGGAGTGACGACAACATTTATTGGGTTTATAATTTTTTGGATAGATAGAAATAAGTTTATTAATCTTAAACCTTGAGTCCACATTACAAATTTGCCTTCTTCCTGGCGTTTGTGATGAGCTCTGCCACACGCCACAGGCGTTTAAAAAAAGATATAAGGGATAAAAGAAAAAAAAGATAAAACACATTGTGCAAAGCGTGGATTAGAGAACCATGTGAGAAGCCATCGCTTTCAGGTATTCCATAGGCGTCATAGAAGTAAAGAGCTCCGCAATCTTCTTCTTCTTAGATGAGGAGTCCACCCACACCGGCTTTGGATTCTTTCCATGTCTGTCCGACAAGATATCCTCGTAGTCCATGTCGGCCTAAAAACAGATCGTGTGTGCAAAGACTGTTCAGGAGTGAATGAAAAACCTGTTGCTGGAAATCCTTTAAGAGATCCACAAATTTGAAGATTGTTGGGTGAGACGATCTGAAACATGTCGCCAAAGAGTTGTGGAACCCCTCCACTGAATTGTTTGTGCGAGGGGATCCATCAAGCAAGCGTTCGAACATGTTCCACCTTTCGTGGAGGAACATAGGCTTGTTTCGACCCTTGTTTGTTTCGCAGCTCTACTTTTGCCTGGGGTCCTGCTGCGCTTGTTTCCGCTGCTGCTTGTCCTGTCCTTCCCACGTCTCTTTGGATCTGAAACTGGGACTGAAGGCGACTCAGCGGCACAGCGTAGTCGAAGAGGAGGACTATTACTACGCTTAATTTTTGTTGCTTTGATTTTTTAATAAAGGTGATAGCGCCTATTTTCAATGAAATGATTTTCGATGAACGCTCCGGGATTCCAGAACTTTAGTTTTGCAAAACAAATTTAATGACTTACGTTCACTGTAAAACTAATCTCGATATTGTTGAAAGATTGTAGGCTTTTGGTCAAGAACCTGAAACTGTGACGTGTTAAAAAGAGACATTCTGAAAGTATAATAGATTTGAGGCAAGATTCAGACTTCGACTTTATCAGAGGTGCCCTTGACCTGCTTACGTCGATCAAATACCCCGTAATGGACTAAAACAACCGCCCTGACCCACTTTAACAAAGTACATCGAACTCAAGAAGACTGGACCACCCGTGTAGGAAGGCGACAAAGACTGTTGACCCAGCGCTACACTTTTCGGATAGATAGAAATAAGTTTATTAATCTTAAACTTTACAGGCTTGACTTCTTCCTGGCATTCATAATGAGCTCTGCTTCGTCCCTTAAAAACCGCCTGAGAATCTTCCCCGACGGCAGCTTTGGAATCTCTCTGACAAACTCCACGCCTCCTTTCAGCTGCTTGTAATAGGCGACTTTTCCTAGAATCTATATCTCAACGCCTTTCAGTCTGAATCCACCCACCTTTGACAAACTCCTTAACCTCGTCTTCGGTCAAATCCTTGCTCTTCCTGACCACAAAGGCCATAGGAATCTCTCCGGTCTTTCCATCAGGGACTCCAATAACACCAGCGTCTTGGATCTTAGGATGAGTCAGCAAGAGGTCTTCCATCTCAGCTGGTGGCACCTGGTAACCACTGACTTTGATAAGCTCCTTAAGCCTGTCGACAACAAAGAGGTCTCCGTCTGCGTCAAAATAGCCGATATCCCCCGTGTGAAGCCATCCTTGGTCGTCAATAGTCTGCGCGGTAGCTTGGGGTCGGTTCAGGTATCCCAACATCATCGCGCCTCCTTTCAGGCAAAGCTCGCCTTTTTGGTTAGGTCCTAGTTCTTGGCCTCGGGCGTCGACAATCTTGGATATCAGGTTAAAGCCAGTCTTGCCACATGACCCGTGTTTAGGGGATGGGGTATATTCTGTGATGTGGGTGGCTCCTGCTAATTCTGTCATTCCGTAACCTGAAAGTTAAGGCTCAGTTTGAGGAAATCATGACTAGGCATACCTTGGCTGATAGTCTTCAAATTAGGGAATCTCTTCATTACGTCTTCACAGAGCTCTTTCCCAGCCGGAGCGGCGCCACTTAAGATAGCCCGGATCAGGCTCAGGTCGTATTTGTCCACTACTGGACTCTTGGACAGCATTACGAGGATTGGAGGCGCCAGTTTTAAGAGTTTGACCTTAAAATTTCATATTTCAAGGTCAGAAGTTACGGTTAAGGTACCTTGTACTGCTCGATATAAGCACAATACCGATCCAGGTTGAACCGCTTCATAAGTACCGTAGTCACGCCATAGACGAGGTTCGTCATCACGGTCATAGAGCCGTAAATGTGGTACATAGGCATAAAGAGGACTTCGGTTTCTTTGTCAGGACGGTAGTAACAGTCGATTTTCTGCATTATGAGGCTAGTGAAGGATCTGGGCACGTCATAAAATTACATAAGAAGGTGGGTGGGTCAACTTACTCCCCGAGTACTCCAACCTGAAGGGTCAGGTCTGAGTGGGACAGCATGACGCCTTTAGGAGATCCGGTGGTGCCACTGAAATGGAATCAAGGTAGGATAATACCCTCTTCTAATGCGTAATTAGCTTACCTGGAATACGGCATCAGAACCACATCCTTCGTAATATCGATATCCACTCTGGGTCTGTACAGATCCGGCTGACAGGCCAAAACATCTTCAAACGGAACCACTCCAAAAGGTCGTTGATGTGTTTGTGTTTTCGGACCATCTTTGACAACAACGATGCACTATAAACACGTAAACACGTCCTTAAATAGACCTCATCAATCATGCCAACTCTGATCGTCTGACAGTCAGCCGCCGCTTTGATGACCTTTTCCAAGTTCGATTGATGACAAAAGACGATCTTCGCTTTTGAGTCTTTAAGCTGGTAGCCGAGCTCGTCTAAATTGGGTTTTAGGACTATATCTTGAAGATGGAGGCTTACATTCAGTGTAAGCAGAACTGGCCAAACTCAAGGCGCCGCCTTGCTGAGCCACTCCAATAAAGATAGGTACAAATTCCAGGCAATTATGCAGGACTGCACAGGCTACGTCGCCGTGGTGGAAGCCACGGGTTTGGAGGAATGAAGCCACAGAGAGGGACTGGATGTATAGGTCGTGGTTAGACAGCTGGGTCTTCGTCTCTGGGTCGACCTAGGGCTTTAGTTCAGGTAAAAGTCGGTCGGAAGAAGCTTACCAAAGCGATCTTATCCCCAAATTTCCACAGCTTGTCCAGCAAGAAGTCCGAAATGGGTCTATCTGGGGTCGGGAGAGGTGGATAGGGAGTCTTGAAGAGCATTCCTGGAAGCAGGGCAAAATACGACTATGGAAGCCAAGGAATTAGATGTCCTTAAATGGCTAAAAGGCTAAGGCAACCACAAAACTGGAATCAAAACATGCCGGTCTATTCTAAAAGTTGAAAAATAAGTAATAGTCGTAGTTTGCCCAATTGGTCTGACCTTTTGCACAAGTGATACTGATCGCTTGCGGGGCGATTGGAGAGAACCGGTCCTAGATGACTTCAGTCGCAAGTTTAAGACAGTGAGATGATTTGTGACCTGAAATGGTGATGGTTACAATTTGTGACGTCGGGATAGAAAAATGAAGCTTTAATGGGTTTGGGGTTTGTCTTGAAATAGCTGAGAATGCCTTAAAATTGGAGAAGGTGAGCGAGAGGGTTGTTTTGGAAAATTGGGTAAAGGAGCCTAAGGTTTGAGCCACAGGATAGGTCTAAAGATGTCAAAGTACTGAGCTGTTTCAATTTTATTGAGTTCTAAAATACAACCAAGTTCCCTAAAAACTACAATTTTGACTCTTTCTTAGTCTTCATGATAAGCTCGGCTTCATCCCTTAAGAATCGACGCAAGATTTTGCCCGACGGCGATTTCGGGATCTCGTGGACAAATTGGACGCCTCCTTTCAGCTGTTTGTAACGGGCGACTCGATCTAAACGGGATCTCAATTTTCAGTTAACCCGATTCCAATGTACCTTTAACAAAGTCCATGACTTCCTGAGCACCCAGATCCTCCGTCTTCCTGACCACAAAAGCCATAGGAATCTCTCCAGCTTCCTTATCTGAGACTCCAATAACAGCCGCGTCTTGGATCTTGGGATGAGTGAGCAAGAGATCCTCAAGCTCGGCAGGAGGGACTTGGTTTCCCTTGACCTTGATGAGCTCCTTAAGCCTGTCGACGATGAAAACGTAGCCGTCTTCGTCGATGTAAGCGATGTCTCCTGTGTGCATCCAGCCTTCGTCGTCTAGGCAGTCCGCCGTGGCTTGGGGTCGGTTTAGGTATCCCATCATGATCGTGCCTCCTCGGAACCAGACTTCTCCCCTCTCGTTGACTCCTAGTTCTTTCCCGTCCAAGTCCACGATTTTCATCTCCGTGTTTGAGACCAGCTTTCCAGAGGATCCAAACTTTGGGTCTTTGTCACAGCAGAGCAGCAGTGTAGCGGAGGTCGTCTCGGTCATACCATAGCCTGAAACAGGTCTGAATCTACCTCAGAACGCGGTCACCAACCCTGTCCAATAAGTCTAAGCTTCGGAAGCCTCTTCATGACATCTTCACAAAGCTCTTTCCCAGCTGGAGCGGCTCCCGACACGATAACTCGGACACTGCTTAGGTCGTATTTGTTCACGATCGGGTGCTTGGATAAGAGGAGCAGGATTGGCGGGACCATCTTAAGGTGGAGGGGCTGGAATTCTTAGATTATGTTTGCCTGGATGCCGAGGCTTACCTTGTATTTCTCGATAGAACTACAGTACACCTCAGGGTCAAAATGGGACAAGACCACCGCAGTCAACCCATTCACTATATTAGTCATCAGAGCGCAAAAGCCGAAAATGTGGTACATGGGAAGGAAGGTCACGTCTGTATCCTTTAGGTAGCTGTAGTTTGGGTCGAGCTTCTTGAGGACCTGTTCCTTAACATGGTCGCCAAAAATCGCCACTTGATGAGCGAGATTGGAATGAGATATCATGACTCCTTTAGGCGCTCCGGTGGTGCCACTGAAAACCCAACATTAAGCCTTTAAGAGTACCTAGGAAAACTCACCTTGAATAGGGCAAAATAGCAATATCTCTGTGCACCTCAAAGTCGACGCTGGGCGACTCCACATTCGGTTGACAGGCCAAGACATCCTTAAAGGGTACAACCCCAAACGGCAGATGTTCGGGTTTTGTAGACTTGTGGTCGGAGACTATCACTATGCACTAAAGGAGCCTCACCAATCCCGAAATCAGAGGTTTAGCTTACCGTAATCTTGGGACACTTATGTGCAGCCTTGAAGACCACATCAAAATTGACCTGATGGCAAAAAACGATCTTGGCTCCACAGTCCTTAAATTGATATTCCAGCTCATCTGAAAGACGCAAATTAAGGATAAGAATGACGAGGGTGGCCCCACACTCAGTATAAGCATAGCTAGCCAGACTCAAAGCTCCTCCTTGCAGCACTGTTCCCAGGAAAATAGGGAAATACTCCAGGCAGTTATGCATTGCAGCACAAGCCACATCGCCATGGTGAAAGTGCCGACTTTCGAGAAATGAAGCCACTGAGAGCGAATGGAAGTAGAGATCCTGGTTCGATACCCGGGCTTCCGTTTGCGCGTCAATCTTAAATTGAGAACTAGATCCGAAAGTCCAAAATCTGACAGCTTACCAAGGCGGTCTTCTGTCCATAACTCCACAGCGAGTTTAGCAGAAGATAGGGGAATGGCTGCTCTGGGATTGGAACGTCGGGGATGGTAGATTTGAAGACCATCTGGAATCGGGAGAAGTCAATAATACGGCTTTAGAAAAATAGAGATAGAAGATGGTCGCAGCGCCCGCCAGCGTCTCATGTGAACAGACCTAAAACCCGCTTGAGAATTGATTCAATTATAGTGTTTTGATCTTCCGGCTGTCTCCACTTGTTTTTCCTTAGTCTCCCAGGCGTAAACTACACTCTTGTAATGCCTAATACTCTGGGATTGCCTGTTTAGACCATTTGGACATACAAGGGCTAGGTAAACGACCTAAGATTGTCAAATAGTCAAAATCGATGCCCTGACAGCACCGTTTAAACCAGAATAGTCAATAACTGCTGTTTAGTGCTAATCAGTTATGTAGCGATTACCGCAAAGCACAATGTTTGTACCCCACTGTTGTTGACAGAAGGTTCCTCTTATCGACCACTCTTCTTATTTACTTCACTCTGTCCATTGATTAGAAGAATGCTGACAAAGCGGAAACATACATTGGGACAATCTATCCTGTCCCGATAGATCAGTTTGGTTCCATCATGACCGAATCCTCGCGCTAACTTGTGATACAAGATCTTGTGAGACGTCCAGGCGCCACGTAATGCCCAGATCAGAAGTGCATCACTGCCGTACACCAAAACAATCCCACGCTAACATTATATAGCCAACGGTGTTTCTAAGAGTCTGGCGATCTAGCAATGGCTACGCTACATTGAATTTGTATCAATAACAGCATTCTATACTTTTGATGCCTTGTCTTTGTTTAGTTCATTAGCTCGACGCCGGTATAACTATAACGACATAGCCCGTAATAATCAAGACCGATATGTCTTCCGAAGGCGTGAACGTCGTATTGCTCACCTCCTGCTGTTTCGATGGCCTCGTCGAACCTTATTTCCTCTTTCTGGTCCTCAAAAAATCTTCTTCCGGAATGGAAGTCTACAGATCTTTCCTTCTCGCCATCTCCATTAGCAATATCCTGCTCAACCTTGGCTTCTTCGTCCTTTCGCCAGAATTCGACTTTTCCAATAAGATCCTGTGCATTAGAAGTGGTCATCTCCCTCTTGTTGCCTCCTTGTCAGCCTGGTTTTCCTGTGCTTTTCTGCTCAACGTCATTCTGCAGGCGTCGCTTCTGACTCTCTTGTATGCGGCGTTGAAGATTTCAAAGCCCACGTCGAACGTGGAAATGGGTTCACCCAAAGCCATAATCTTTGTCGCTCTGCTCACGCTTCTACCATCACTTTGCTTCCTTACGACGATGAACTTTATAAGAATTGACTTCGAGTGCTACGATTTCTCTCCGAACACGTCCACAATCGTCTTCTTCGCTTACATGAACTTTTACAACCTTGTTTACGTCGCTATTACAAACTCAGCTATTTTCCAAATCTGGAAAGTCAGCCGTTCTACTACTTTCGCCGTTTCCAGCAACACAGTAAAAGTCGTCTTAGCGGTTGTGAGGAATTTCATGATCACCTTTGGAATTCTGTCGGCCTTCATCATACTCCCTTTCGTGATAGCGATTGTTCTAGGGTTTGTGACATCCGGAGATTCGCCATCGATTGCCTTCAAAGTACTCATAAGGACGCTGGCCGCTTATGTGCCCCTGTCCACAATGGCCTCCATATTCGTCTTCAGACCATATCGGCATTTCACGATAGGTTTAGTAAAAAGAGTCTTACCGTTCACAGTTTCTAATAATACTATAACCGTTGTTGTTAGCTCGGTAAACACTAAATAAATCCAATAAAGCGGCCTTTGTTCACAAGTCTCGAAGTCTTCAAGCAAAGCCGTCACAGAAGGAGACTGGTGAGTCCACAGGTCACATTCATAAGCATCTATCAGTCTTATCAACTTCAATAATTTAATCAATAAATAGATTTTCTATCACATTCTAAGCCTTCTTAGATTTCTTCTGATACCCTTGTCGTCCGTAAGATCCATAAGCGCCCTGCTGGCCATAAGCTCCATCCTGCTCATCTCCATAATTCTGATCTTGACTCTCATCTCCTCCGTTTGACGCCTGTCCGTATCCTCCAAAATTCTGATTTTCGATCTGTTGTCCACTCTGACCGTAATTGGAGTTTTGGTTCATGTAGCTACCGTATCCACCGGCCTCGTTTCCGTATCCAGGCTGGCCGTTATTCTGGGCTTGGCCATTTCCCCATTGCTGCTGGTTCCAGGACGTTTGTTGGCCTCCGTAGGAAGCTTGGGAAGGCGAGCCGGATTGTGGAGATAGGCCAGGGTATTGCTGACCTTGGGACTGGTAGGACTGGCTACCGTATGCCTCTTGACCTCCAAACTGTCCTTGACTAGGATAGCCTTGAGGCTGACCGTAGTTTTGGCCCATCTGGTTAGATTCTTGCTGCTTTGGGTAACTCTGCTGGTTCCAGTTAGGTTGGCTGCCGTACCCTTGGCCTTGGTAGCCGCTGGGTCCGCTCTGACCCACCTGGTTTCCGTATTGGGCAGGACCGCCGTAGTTTTGCTGCTGGTAGGGTTGGCTTCCAGATCCACTCATGCCTTGATTCCCTTCTTGACCGTACAGAGACTGCGCGTAGTTTCCGCGCTGGCCTTGGGAGCCATATGCTTGAGACCCTTGGCCGTATCCAGTTTCCATAGCTCCCGTGTTACCGCTGTAGGACTGCTGAGGTCCAAACTGTTCACTCTGAGCTTGTCCTTGTCCATAGGGGGCATTCTGACCTTGTCCATAATTGGGTTGGCCCATTCCGTTGCCGTATGACGGCTGGGACCCTCCATAACTCGGTTGCGGTGCGCCATAATTTGGCTGAGACCCATAAGACCCCTCCACGCCGACGACCTGGGCTCCCTGGTTCCCGTAGCTGTTGAAGTTCCCTTGGGCTACATAGTTGGCTCCAGGAGAGGTAGATCCACTCGTGTAGCTGTTGAAACTTTGTCCATACTGGCCTTGGGACTGGCCGCTGAAGCTACCGTAGTTGGATCCTTGCTGGACGTAGGCTTGGTTCAGCTGGGAATCCACGTTTTGGCCTCCATAGGACTGCTGGCCGCCGTAGAAATTCGCCTGGACGCCGCTTCCCTGAGGGCTACCGTAACCCGCAGAGCTAGGGAGACTTCCGTAGCCGCTGGGCTGCTGTCCACCGCCGTAGATGCTTCCTTGAGGTCCAGAGAAACCGCCGGAGTTCTCCGGGTTTCCTGTCGAATATCCACCGTATCCTGGAACCAACATTTCAGTGTTAGAACCAAGGTTAGCGCTTACCTTGCTGAGATCCCTGACCCGACAAGCTTCCAAGTTGGCTTCCCCTACGATTCTGAAGTGTTTGAAGCTTCAGAGAATCTATGCTTCCGTAGCTTCCAAAGGTCACCTTCTTCCTTCCTCCCAGGATCGAACCTAACCGGTTTTCAACCTTCAGTTGAGACTGCTTGGTTCCAGCATATCCACTTTGATAAGGGTCGGTTCCATAGGATGAAGAGTCCGTAGATGGCGGTTCTGAGGCTGCGGCGGCTTGCTTGGCTGGAAATTAAGGTCATGGTTGGTCCGAACTAGGATAATACCTTTCTCCCGACGGTACACCTCCAGAAGGCTTCTCAGGTTCGTCGTCAAGCCGCTAGTAAATTTCCCGGTTTCCTAAAATACCGTTCTTATCACCAAAATTGGCAAACTCTAAGACAAACCTGAACGCTGTTCCCACCCGAGCTGATGGACCCCGCAGAGAGGATTCCGGACTTGGTCGTCAGTCTGGAAACAGCTGGGAACGATGTTAGAAGAGCGCCTTGGTTATAGGCTACTGGAACTGCTGGAATCACTCTCAATTAGCCAAATACTCAAATTGCTAAAGTACCTTTTAAAGTCTGTGATGGAGCATCCTTAGCCACTTTCAGGGGCTCGCGGCTAACAGAGGCATCTTCGCCCTTCGTAGCTGGAGATCCATACGCGTACACGAAGAGAAACACGAGATATATAAGAGGTAACATCTGTGAGAAAGGATCAAAGCCAATAAGAGGGCTAAGAGGTCTCAAATCCACTGAGTCCAACCGCTGTGAACTCAGCGCGCGCTCATATAGGTGTCAAAATCTCCCAATCGTAAGCAAACAAAAGTGACACCACAGAAGCGCATTGTCCGCAGCGCTGCGAGCGGTCATTTGCTGTCAAAATCGTGGTTCTGGCCAGGGATCTACCAACGAAAATAGCTCTAAAGGAGTTTGAAATTGGCAACTTACAAGTTAGGAACGAAGCTGAGCGAACGAATAGCTCCACGTCACCTAGGAAACCTGAGATCCGGCAGTGTCAGCTGTCGACCGTAACCTCGATCTCGTGGGTGTCTTTAGTCTTTAGTTGCATTTATTTTGACTGTTTTGAACCGCTTGAATTATGATGTGTCAAATTCACAGAACTTCGTACTTAATGTCATCCCATACTTAGCCTATCCTGACCAGTTCAGACCTGGCCATCGACCGCATCGGCCGCTGCCCACCATGAACGACATCCCAGTCCTATTCATAAAGCAACTATTCAAATTTCTGAGAGGATCCGAGCATGGTACCGACCAATGGAGAGAACTCTCAGGCTACTACTCAGAGGTGAGCGACCATTTTATAATACATGAATATACTAACTGGGCGTGCATCTCGGTGCTTATCTATCTTACATCTGACAATGGAGCTCTCCGATACCAAGCCATCTATAAAACTGACGAAGATGAAGGAAATATACAAGATGACCTAATTCTGACCGCAGAAACGCTCTCGCTTATGAAGAAAAACAAGTACCCATGCTTGTTTAGAGTTGATGTGTTTCCAGATGATGTCCGTTACCACGATCTGCCCAAAACCACTTGGGACGACCCCGTGTTTTGTACAATCTTGCAGTTGTCACGAAACTTTACTAAAGTGGACTATCACAGTTACACCAAACGCCAACAGGAAGTTTTTGAAACTCTTGTAAAACAAGGCTTGCGTCCTTCCTCGGACCTATACATCGAGACCGTTGGCCAATTCCCAGTCTTGTCCATCGGTCGCTTAAAAGCTCAAATTGGAAATGGATATCTAAGGACCATCTGTTTACCCGCATTCCAGTCTAATTATCCCGACAACTTTGCGGACGTTCTGCACCTATTCTTCATTTCCCCTTCTCTGCACGAACTCGACATACGCCTAACTGAAAACTATGCTCAAGTTCTGAAGTTTGCATTTGAGGCTTACATTACGATTCCTAAGAACGTCGATGTGAAGGGCAAATTCATTACGGCTACTGGAATTCAGATGCACATGGCTTTGCAGATTGCGCATGGCACAAAGTGGAGACTCCAGAAAGCGGATCTTGGAGTCGAGAATAACTCAAGTTTCGAAATTTGGGATGATGAGACGGGACGGGGATTGGGACGATTTACTGGCTTGATCAACTATATCTCTTTTTTGTGAATTTGTGTTTTAAGTTGCATTGCAATAAATGTGTCAAACTCACAGGATTTCGCATATAAAGCCACCACAGATGTAGCCTGTTCAGAGCCGACCATAGGCCACTGCTTCGAAGCATAAATCAGATCCCCGTCCGATTCGTGAAACAGACCTTCGAGTTACTCAGAGCTTTCAAGCCAAATGCAGATGAGTGGACAGCTCTCTCAGGCTATTATGGAGAAGTAAGTGACCACTTCAAGAAGTTCGAAGAACCTAAATGGGCTTACATCTCGGTGTACATGTACCTTTCTTCGGACAGCAAGACCTTCAGATACCGGTCAACCTATTTGACAGACGAAGATGCTCTCATTCTGACCGCGGAGACGCTTCCAACTTTGAAAAAGACAAGTTCTTACAGATGTTCAGAGTTAGCGTGTTTCCGGGCGATAGTTGTCATTACGATCTGCCCGTAACGTCTTGGGACGACCCCGTGTTCCTTGCAATCTTACAGCTGTCAAAAGGTTTTGCCAGAGCCGGATTTTACAATTCCAGCGAGCATCAAGAAGACATTCTTGAACGTTTTCAGGCACGCGGTTTGCGGACTCCCTCGGACCTTCTCATCAATAAGGTCGGTGATCCCTTGTCTATTGAATCTTTCAAAGCCGAAATCGGGAATGGATCTCTAAAAACTTTGTGTCTCCCCCGGTTCGACCCCGATCAGTCCAATGAGTTTAGCAACGTCCTGAATCTGTTTTTCGCCTCTTCTTCTCTAAGTGAGCTTGACCTCCATAAAACTTGGCAGTATAACCAAGTTGTGAAACTGATATTTGAGGCTTATATCGCGCTTCCTAAGAACGTGGATGTAAAGGGCAAATACATCACCACTAATGGAGTTAATATTAACATGCCCATTGAGATGGTGGATAATACGAAGTGGAGACTGAACAACATCGATTCGGAGGGTGAGGAGGACCCGTATTATGAAATTTGGGATGATGAGTCGGGACGAGGAATCGGAGGGTTTGGTGGCTGGATCGAGGATATCTTCTTCTTGTGAAGTGTGGTTTGGTGTTTTAAGTGCTTTTGGCTAATAAATGTGGTCTTTGAAAGAGCAGATGGAGAAGACAATGCCAAGTGAAAATAAAATGTGCGAAGTTGACAGAATCGCGCATATAAAGCCGTAGCAAAGCCAGCCAGACCTCAGAACTGTCCATCTTCCGCCGCCCCAAAACATGGACGAGATCTCAGTCCGATTCCTGAAACAAACCTTCGAGCTTCTCAGATGGTCCCAGCATGCTGTGGACCAATGGAGAAGACTCTCAGGCTGCTACTCAAAACTGAGTGACCACTTCAAGGCGCTCGAAGCACCTAAAGCGGCTTGTATCTGGGTGAGAATCTATCTTACTTCCAAAAGTGGGACTATTAGGTTTCAAGCAGAGTATGCGGACGATGAACACGATGAAGATTACGACCCTCTAAACGCTCTAAATCTCAACGCTGAAACTCTTCCAACCTTGAAGCGGAAAAAGTTCTTACACATGTTCAATGTTTTCGTGCATCCCGACAATGGTTGGAGCCACCGCCTCCCCGAAACCACTTGGGACGACCCCGTGCTTCTCAGCATCCTACCGCTATCAAGGGACTTCTGCAGAGTCATCTATTCGAATCGCACCAAACGTCAAGAAGCCGTCAATGCAAGCCTTTTAGAACGTGGTTTGCGTCCTCCATCGGACCGTTACGTCAACAACGTTGGCCAGTCCTCGTTCGTGGACTCCCTAAAAGCCCAAATCGGAAATGGATACCTGAAAACCATCTATCTCCCTAGGTTCCAAGCTAATCAAACTGACGAGTTCACAAACCTCTTAAACCTATTCTTCATTAGCCCTTCTCTGATAGAACTGGACCTACAGAATACTGGGGTGCAGGCAGTTAAGGCTATATTTGAGGCTTATATCGCGCTTCCGAAGAACGTCGACGTGAAGGGGAAGTTCATCACGGGCAATGGAATTGATTTGCATATGCCCATTGAGATTGTGGATGCTGATTCAAAGTGGAGACTCGATGACAACAACCCATATTTTGAAATTTGGGATGATGAGTCGGGTCGAGGAATTGGAGGTTCCTCTGGCTGGATTGAATATATCTCCTTCTTGTAAAGTTGTGTGTTAAGATGTTTTAAGTGTCAGTTTGGCAATAAAGATCTCGAAGAAGTCATTAAAAGCCATGCGAAAATCTCTAAATTCCACATCATTTTGCATATAAGGCGCTCTAAGCTTATCTGTTCGTAGATTCAGACCCAACCTTCGATCCCCTCTTCGCAACATGGACAACATCCCACATTGTTTCGTGAAACAAACTTTCGACCTCGTCAGAAGATTCGAGCAAGCCGTAGATGAGTGGGGCGGCCTCTCGGGATACCACTTAGAAGTACGCAACCGGAGTCTCAGCAAGAAAGTCGAACAAGTCACTGTCGCCTTAAAGATTTTTCTCGGTTCTGACATCGAGAAAATAAGGTACGTAGCGGAATACATGACAGCCGACGACGACCCATTTGACGCTGTTATTCAAACCACAGATAAGCTTTTCAAACTGAAACCCACAATGTCTTTAGACGACTTCATTGTTGACATACGGAGTGAGGAGGATCGCTATTGCGGCAATCTCCCGGAGACTTCCTGGGACGACCCGATGCTTGTGAAAGTTCTGGAGCTTTCAAAACTGTTTTGCCGCGTTTTGTATCAAGACAATACTGAGCACCAGAAAGAAGTCTTTGAACGTCTTCAGAAGCGAAAGCTACGTCCCCCCACTGACTTCTCTGTCTGCGAGCTAATGTGTCCCTCGTCCTTAGATCTCATCAAGGTTCAACTCGGAAATGGGTATTTGAACACCATAACTATTCCTGATTTTGAGCGTTTGGGGGAAGTCAAAGACTTGCTTTATCTATTCTTCTCTTTCCCATGCCTTCGTGTGCTCAACTTGGACCAAGACGAAAATCGTGCAAAGGCGATTAAGCTCGTATTCAAGTTCTACGTTGCCCTCCCCAAAAGTATGACCCCGAAAGGCAAATTTCTCACTTTTAATGGAACGTATTTGCGCCAGCTCCCTATTTTCAAGATTACAAAAAATACGTCTTGGCGAGTTGAAAAACCGGATTTGGGACAATCTTATGCGTCATTTGCCCGGATTTGGGACGATGAATCTGGTCGAGGGATTGGAGGGGTCATGGAAAATGCCGCGTACATGTGGTTTCTGTAACTGCGGTATGTTTGTTGAAGTTTGAAATTGGCTAATAAATAAGGTGTGTGTAAAAGTGAGAAAAGCGGTTTTCTTATAATGTGTCAAATTCGTAGAATTCGCATTTAATGCTATCATACCTGCCTGTCCTGAGAAGTTCAGACTTCACTGCGCGAAGCCATGCAAAATTCTGACAATTTCACAGCATTACGTATAAAAGGAGTTCAGACTTGGTCTGTTCATGGATTCGCAGCTTACCACCGACCGCCACTTCCCAGCATGGACGACATCCCAGTTTGCTTTGTCCAACAAACTTTCAACCTCGTCCGAAGATTCGAGCAAACTGTGGATGAGTGGAGCGGCCTCTCGGGATACTACTCAGAAGTACGTAACCGAAGTTTCAACAAAGGTATTGAACACGTTAGCATCATCTTAGAGATTTATCTCAGTTCCAAAATTGAGAAAATCAGTTATGCAGCGGAGTATGGTGACTTCCAAGACCCATTGGACACTGTCATTCTGACCTCAAATACGTTTCCCGATTTGAAACGCAGCATGTTTCTTAGCGACTTCATTGTTCATGTTTGGTCCGCGAATGACCAGATTCCTGAAGATCTTGAAGAGACGTCTTGGGACGACCCTGTGCTTCTCAGAGTCCTGGAAATGTCAAGGTTATTTTGCCATGTTGTCTACTGGGACGATAATGAGCGCCAGCAAGAGGTATTTCAACGACTTCAGGAGCGAAAACTGCGTCCTCCCACTGAATTTTGCGTCCATGATCCAGAGTGTTCTTCATCCCAAGATCTCATAAAAGCTCAAATTGGAAATGGATATCTAAACTCTATCACTATCCCTGAGTTTCACTGTTTGGATGAAGTCACAGACTTGCTCCATTTATTCTTCTCTTCCCCGTGTCTTCGCGTGCTCAACTTAGACGAAACCGCGGATTTCGCGAAATCGCTGAAAATCATATTTGAGTTCTATGTGGCTCTCCCCAAAAATATGATCGTCGAACGCAAATTCATTAATTTCCCCGTATACTTGGACGAACTTCCTATCAGCGAAATTACAAAAAATCCGGCCTTTCAAGTTGCAAAATACGATTCGGAAGATGGTTTTGCGGCATTTGCCCAGGTTTGGGACAATGAGAGTGGTCGAGGACTTACAGGGCGCTTGGAAGATGTGATGTTCGTGCGGTTTTTCTAATTCTTATCCGAATTTGGGGAATTAAGGGCTAATAAATATAGTGTCTCGCAAAACCGGGGAGATCAAACGTTCCTGAGCACAGAACACAAAGGGCTGTATAGATAAGAGCTCAGAAGACAGCCTTCGACGTGGCAAACAAGGGATAAGAAACACCGCAAGAGCTGTACTTTGATGTAGTGGGCCACGCTGGCAAACTGTCTACTTCCGCGTTCAATCTCCTGACCAACTTGTAAACAAGGATCGTGCGATCAGACCCCATCGACTGATAACAAAGAGCGGTAATAGTCACGTAGGCTTCTGATCATTAAGACTCCCATCCGTCACTTCCCAAGATGAGAAATTCTAGCACTAACGGGTCTTGGATTGCTGGCACAATTATTCAAACGCCGCCTGGACCACGCCTACGAAGTCTACCCGCTCCTCGTTCTGACCGGATGGTGGGCGTTCCTCTTCTACCTGCAAAACACGCAAATCTAAACCATGCTATGCGGTGTTTGGAACCCGTTTGTAAAACCGCTCTATTCAATAAGTCAATCAAAACACTTGAGAGCCGGACGCTTGCAGATAACGTTTAGGTAGCCAGGTACGTCGAAGCACATGTGCCAGTTGTGCCATTCTCCTGGAGTGTTAGCATACTAAAATTGAAGTTTAGAACAGTTTCAAATACATGTGTCTTTCAAATTCGCAGTTATTTCTGGGCCCGTCGAGCGGAAATTCTGGAGCCCAGTTAGTAAAATTCCAAGGAGTTCCGTCCAACCAAGTCCAGACCATGTTCACACGTCTTGCTCCAAGCCAATACTGCTTGTCAGCTTTCAAATATGTAGTCGTGATGAAATCATTGGTTTGGCGATCGGGAACAGAAACAAGGCGACTTTCAAGATTTCTGCAGATTTCGGCTGCGGCGTCAAGCTTCCTCGCCTTCTCTTCGGGCATAAAGAAGCACTGGTTTTGAAAGAGCTTCCATCCATCTGGACAAGCTGAGATTGAAGGAGGAAGAGTCGTAGGGACGGCGGTAGGACAGGTGCATTTGGGACAGGTTTCAGGGGCCAACGTGGAGATGCTTGGGTGGTTGAGCACTCAGGGACTGAAACGACCATTTTAGCACATCAACAGAATGGGAAACTCGCCAGTGGGAGATTCGCAAGCAAATGGAAGCTGCTCCCGACAGTTCTGAGGTATCCAAGTCCCGCAGTCCTTGATAACAGCTCCACAGTCACCTTGACCACCAGCCTGGTCCCAGTTCTCGTAGTTCCAAGGACTCGAGTCCGTCCAGCGCCAAGTTCCAGTATCCTTCCTTGTAGCTCCGATCCAGTAATCAGTCACGGTTTTGTCAAGTGACAGGTACACGGCGACTGAAATACCCGATGGCTTTCCACTTTTATGCAGATCCTAGATTACCTTGGATCGCTTCGTTGTCGTTAGCGCTGTCCACAGAAGCCACGTGTCCTTGAAACGCCCTACAGAACAGCTCAGCATCGTTGAAGCTATAGCGCAGCGGGACGAATTTGAAGCACTTGGTGTCATCCTGGTTAGGATAGGATTCAGGCGGGCAGGCGGCTCTGTTGGAGTGTAGCATGGCGAGCCCCAGAAGGACGGTGAAGACGGTCCTCATACCTGAAACAGCCAGCGTTACTAGAAGGACGTAGCTCAAGACGTTGTTGGCGGCTGATAAGGTGCCCTTTTATGTAATTCCGCTCCGTCTTGGCTGGTGAAAACGTGGCAAACTGATAATTTGGTCAGTTCCGTGTTCTCTTGACGAACGTGTAAACATGTTAAGTGTAGCATGTGGCAGAGATGTGGCGGCGGAAAAGGGCGAACCGGTAGCAAACTGATAAGAGCCGTTTGTATAGCCTGACTCCTTTAGCAAAGCGGCTGACGGGTGGCAAACAGAGATAAGAGAGCACGGTTTCTATTTGAAGAGCAGTTTTGAGCTGTGGGCTTTAGCGAAAGTGGTCTACAGGTGTTTACACCATTGAGCGACGGCCGCTGAATAGCTCCGAATCTTCTCCTGTCAAGGTCAAAACGATTCCTACTTGGACGAAGTCTTATTCATGTTTTGCACATCGCTCTATCTCGAACCTGGAACTTTGCTTTGCCTCTGTCCGCTTCATTGATTGGCTCTATTTTGGGAGCTTGAGAATTGAGGGCTGGGAAAATTCTTATTGACGCAATTTATTAGAGAACGGCACGCAGGCATACATCAAATTTGTCCACAGTTAACTTAGCAAGTCCTTTGTAGCCCTCCAGAACTAAGGGAACTTCGCTGGGCGCTTGCAGATGACGCTTGTGGCTGGGGTGAGCGTGCAGCTGCTATCGTGCCAGGCCCTTGTACGAGTCGAAATCTAAACAAGATTTGAATTCCCAGAGTTGTTTAAACAAACGTACCCATCCGCAGCTGTTGCGATCCACTGAATCCTCCGGTCTTCCAGCTGCCCAGTTGCTGTAAGTCCAAGGAGATGTGTCCAGCCAGGTCCAGAGATAGTTACCAGCTGTATTGTTGAGCGGCAAGCG
>KN166436.1:43176-53523 GCA_000757745.1 Steinernema scapterisci | reverse complement strand
CCACTCATAATGCTAGTCTTTGCACTCCGTGACTCCTTAGGGATACATCTACAAGTGGTCACCATGTAGGCAATAACTATAGCCAAACTCCCACAGCTGGTTTTTGGTACAACGGGTAAGCGGTTCTTGGAACCGTTGGGAAAGCCCAAAAGTATAGGACAGGTTGTGTCCAGAGCCTTAAGTTTGGAGTGCTGGCATCTTAAGGGCTCTTTGGGCTTTTGGGGTAGTCAGTCTTGGATCAAACTACGCCTGAGGACGTGAGACGTCGTTCACCTTGACGCCAGACCTGTTCACACCACGAACTGTAGTTTAGAGCCGACACTCTTATGCTGACAGTTTCATGCCGTTTTTGTGCCGATCTGGAGGCTACGATTTCACGCTTAGGAGTCACTTTCCTGCAGCGAGGGGGTTAGGGATACGGGTACCATAGCTGGCTTGGACAGTGCTTAATGTGGTTCCGCTGTGGAGACATCTGCAGAGGGGCTTGGGGCGACTGGAGACATAAGTTGGAAGCCAAAGCACACTCAGGCTCAAAATGAGTCCATTCTTTGGGCTTATGACTTAAGACTTGGCTTGAAACCCATGATTTAAGATAACTCAAAGCCCAAAACTGAACCCCGAAAACACATCGATCACGCCCCTTAAAATGCAAGGTTCCCGGCGCGACCGAACAACCAAAAAACGGCCTTTCCTAGGCCTCAAAACAGACCTTCAACATAAAGCATTCCCTAAACGCAGCACATGTTACTTACAACCTAACCAAAAAGTGCCGCTACAGCGCTCTTATTCCCGTCAATAACTAGACGCACCAACCCACAGAAACAACATTTTTATGTTGTCGCGACAGTGCAGAATTCCCAAAAACATAAGTTTCTAAGACATAAAGACTACAATATGCACATTTTACAGTCTTGTTTTTAGGTCACAAACACGCACATTAATACAAAGAAACTACTAAGACCGCGTTTTTCCCACGCGCGAGGACAGCTTTTAAGGAACTTCTCACGAGGGCGAGATCTTGTGAGAGTGTTCCCCTCCCTAAACCCAATCCGGAACATTTCGCATTTATAAGAGACGCCCAGTAGCGGCCCGTTTTCCCTCTGCGCCACGGGCAAAACAACGTGATAACAGAGTTAGTGCATGTGTGTGAGGCGGGCGAGCGGGAGAGGAGGGAGAAACACACCTGACGACGCGTCGTCCAGAGGGAATTCAAGGATATTTATG
Organism: Steinernema scapterisci; assembly: GCA_000757745.1. Lineage (NCBI taxonomy): Eukaryota > Metazoa > Nematoda > Chromadorea > Rhabditida > Steinernematidae > Steinernema > Steinernema scapterisci. The sequence goes on along the minus strand of KN166436.1, from coordinate 52,299 downwards.
ACGGTAATAAATATCTTCCTTGTTTCTAAAAACACGGAAAAGGTTAGTGTTTAGTGCAGGCCGGGAAACAAGGAGTCCTTGTTGGAGGTTTGATGGTATTGTTTACATGGGTTCTGGGTCATACATCAAAAGGCTAAGAAGAGCCAGGACTGGACTTTAGGTCCTGATCTTGGATCCTGGTCCAAGTCCACAGGTTGAAAACCCAGCCTAACGCCACCTATCCACTCGACCAAAGCCATTGTTTTTCAAAGACTAGGCGGCTTTATCGCGACACTGAATTACCCTCCGCTTAATCACGAGATCCAATTAGTCTCTCCCCTGCAAAACAGGCTTTCTTTCCAGGACCCTGATGCAGCTTTCAGGACCAAGGCTTACAGCCAAAATAGGAGTAACTTAGAGCTTTCAGGACAGTCGGCTTGTGACAGGCTGTCAAAGCACATCCATTCCTGGAATCAGGGATTGAACAAACTGACCTGAAATGTTGTTCTTAGCCTAAAGTGTCTTGTGTTTGTTTGACAACGACAGCAATGGTCTTTAAGGCGCAGATGTTTACATTGCTTACGCCATCACGCCATAATGTTATCTGAGGACTAACTGACTAACCCAAGGACAGCTTAAAGATAGGTTCTCAACAATCAACAATGGCTCATTTACGCAAAACCAAGCTTTGTGAAAACGTCATTATCTAAGAACAGCAAAGTCTGCAAAACTAGCTTTCTAAAACATTCTGCAGAAGCTAAATCACGAGGTCCAATTAGTCCGCTTGAACAACATCCTTTCATAGAATTTTGCAGGCTTATGCACTCTGGTACAAACACCAAAATTAAGTGGATCTTTGGCCGTCTAAAGGTTAGAGATTTTGAGACCTGTTTTTGGCATTTGAAAGGCACTAAAAGCCTTTCAAATCCATTTTAAGCCGATCTCTGCAAGTCGCCAGCATTCAAGTGGAGACGCACTACTCCTCTTGCATAAGACTCCTCCTGCCCCCATAAGCTGTTGACCTTAAAATACGTAAAGACTCAAGATATTTGTAGCTGACTGCTTCAGATCTTAAGCCTTAAACTGCTATATTTGTAGTTTTCCTGCAGAAGCACAAATATTTGTCTTTGGAATCTGCCATAGAAGGACAAAACAAGGTCAAAACATCTCTCAGAACTTCAGAACAGCGAGAATAACGCCTAAAATTGAGTTTGAAACGGCACAGCGACGTTTGTAGTCTATTAGGGCACTTACCACAGTTTAGCGAAACTAAGTTAAATTTAGCTAGAAATTGAATTTACTAAATTTAAACAGGGAATTGAATTTCGGCCTGAAGGATCCTGAAGTCACGCATGTAGATCCGTAAGGTGAAGTGGCTTTGGTTTTTTTTTTTTGGTAAACAAGCCTTTAAGTACATACGGCAAAGTAAGCTAAAAATATCCAAAACTATTTAAAATTTGGCTTTTCGATTGGACTTTAAATTGAAGAAATCCAAAAGCTAAGGCCTTCAAATTAGGGGCCTACCTTTTGCACTAATAGACCTTAAAGGAAAGAATGCCTAAATCAACCCTTAGAAACTCTAAACGACGCTTTCTCCCCTAAAACATCAATTCTCATAACCACAGCAGGCCTCAGACACTTAAGAAACTTTAGAAGTTCATGCTCAGCCAACCGCACATACAGAACAACAAACTCGAAAAGTGGCTCCGCTTATCGCCGAAGAAGAAGTCGAGAATGTTGTGCACATCACATTAGAAGACGGAATTGTAACACTCTGTTTATTGCTTTGGACAGAAGTGACTCAAAGTCGTAAAATTAGGTTTTCGGGAAAACCGGAAATTCGACTTTTAACAGCTCCTAAATCACTCAAAAATTCAAACCTTAAGTTCAAACCACGAAAGTCTCGAAAAACCCGATTTTGACACATTACTAAAAGCCGCCCTTTTTCGAGAGACCACTTTACGTTAAACGTTAACCATTTCAAGGAAACACGTCAAGAGTCCTTGAATTTTTCCGGCATTTAAAAGTCTGATAAGTGACCCAGAAAAAAACAGAAAAACACCGACAGGCGAGGAACAGAATGGCAATGAGGGGATGACTATAAGAGGAGGGAGGAGCGGGTAAACCGGAAGATGAACTTGGACCAAATGCGGAATTAATTAGAACCGTATCAGCGGTTAATTATGCGTAGCGAGATGAATTTGAAGCAGACTTGTAGTAATTGTGTTAAGAGGCATTAAAATGAGTCTGAGTGGCGAACGTGGTAGTTGGAATTTCAGGTTTTGCAGTTTTCAAAGGACATTGGAGGTGATTGATCAGACGACTAGAGGAAAGTCTTGACTGACTCCTAAACGACGACTCCGTGGTTACCGAGTCGCCTCCCCAGAACGCCGAAATTGAATACGTTCTCCAGCCTCCCATTGCCGACCTGACCCAAGCGAACATGGCCCTCCTCTGGGATCAACTCGTCGGCCGTGCCCCCATCGCGAATCCTCAGCTGATGCCAGAACTTTCCTCCGCTTCCACATCGTCGCCTTCAACTCCTGCTGCCTGCACGCCTGCACCACAGCCAATAACGATTATGCCGACGCTTACGACCATGTCCATGCCGCCGCCAAGGTGCAACAGCGAGGTCAGATCTAAGTACCTAGACAAGGTCCAGCTGGCGCAGCTCCGGAAAAGACGTCGGCTGGAGATGAACGGAATCGAGGAACCCAGGCCTCTGATCGATGGAATCACCGCCCGAGCAACGAGCCCCCTAAGCGGCGGTTCCGCGTTCTCCCCAGACTCCAACTCCAGCAATCCTCTCCAAGCCGCCGTCAGCTCTGGCACCATGGATGACTTCAAGAGACAAGCCTTGGAAGCGCAGATCGAGAAAGACAAAGCCATGGCCAAATACTACGCTTTACAGTTCCAGATTAGCTTAGCCAGATCTGACAGCAGTTCTTTAATCCTCAACCCTCAAATTCAAGTCTTAAAAATCAAAAATCCAAGACAACAAATTACCTCTAATGATTCCTAAACGTCCAAACCATCATGACTCAGAATCAACTCCTCAAAATAATGAGTCTTAAAGTTGTTTTTAAGACTTTAAATGCAGCGCCTTGTCTAGAAAAACAAACCAATTGAGCGAGTTTTGAACACTGGGGTTTGTTCCGTGTACGGTCAAACATGCTAAATTAGGCCTACGCCAAAAGGGTAAACAGTTCTATGTAGGCCTAGGCAACAAAACTCAGGTCGAACTTACGACTTCCAAGACTCCCGACAATGCTCAATTAAGCCGGTGGTAAATAGGTCTAGGCACCAAAACTCAAGTCCAATTCCAAGGCTCCCAGGCCGCCACTTGACTTCTCCACTCATCCTTCCCCCCCCCCACATCGGCTAAACCAAGCGAACCCAAATTAATTGAATTAGAGAACCTCACGCAGTTAGCACACGGCGTAAACTGCGTACAGCTCCGACACGTAATGCTTAGAACGGGTCTCTAATTAATTCCTCGATCTGCTCTTGCGACCACTGAAGGAGATAGGCCATAAAAGGGGCGTTAGGCGGACAACCGGGGGAGCACTTTGAGCCTGGTTGGCTGGCGGGCTGGCGATGACCCCTATGTTTAAGAGTCCTGGAAACGGAAGGAAGTGGGAGTATTTGCTTTTCGTTATTGGACCCTCGTGAAAGCGTGAAAATGAGGACAGACGGGAAACAGAGAGGAAGCAATTAACGCCTTGGTTCCCGAAGCCTCCATTTTACTACTAATAGAACCCCAGCCTGCACGTGGGACTCTGGCTGTCAAAACAAATGTGCCCAGATTGGTCCGGAAAACGTGAAAAAACGGATTCGCAAAGTGGCCGTTTAGGAAACTTAGGCTGAGATTGATAACTGAGGTCTGCTAGAAGGGAGGACAGGAGCGTCCCCAAAGGACAGCTATCAACTTTTCGCTCCGTTTCACATATCTTCGAAACGTGGCGTTTGAGAGGACGCTCGGAAGGGGACAGGAATGATGGGAGAAGCTCTGATTTGGCCTTAAATAGGAGACGAGGCTCAAAATATGGAGGCGGATGTTTTCAATAAAGATAATTTATGGTCCCGAACGGATTTAAGAAGGCCAAAGATCGGCGCGGCCTATTAGGGCATTAGAGGCGAGCATGTCAGAGGGGGTGATGCGTGAAATTGGCTTGGTTTTGGCGTGTTCTGTGAGGCGTTTGAAGGATGGGGAAGTGTTTGCACAGAGTAGACCCAGTCATCGCTCCATCCAGGCCTACAAGGCCTAACTTTAGATCCTAAGGACTTACCCACTACAATTATGCCTCTTGGCATAGTTACCCCATGAACCTAATCTCTAGTCTTCAAAAGTACGATCGTCTCCTCTCTCCCGGAAGCCCGAAATTCCCAGAATTCAAATCTAATAGATCTGTCAGACGTAAAATCTCGATTAGCCCGAAAAACGACGTCCTCCAAAAAATTCCCCTTTGACATCCGCTGTTTAATGAAGAGTACAGATATCGATCCTACACACAATCTGGCGCTACGTGGGTTCGGAAACCTACCCTAGATTTCAAATTGAGCATTTTGACCATGTTTGTGTGTCACGGGTTACACGCCTCAGCGACTCCAGCTTTCAGGCTACTAGGCAACTGCGAAAAAACAATAGATTGATGCGTGACTGCTGGCTGACACGCTGACAGCAACAGCAGCAGCCAGAGCGCGTTTAGCAGAATTGACCACTTCCGAGTTCTTAAAGCAAACGGAAGTGAGAGGTGAGGGGAGGGGACGATTGGAGCTATTTCGTGGGGATTTTCCAGGAATCACAAATTGGTGGAAATGGGGTTTTAAAGGCGATTGGATTAGGCCTGAAAGATCTTAATTTAGACTTTGGGGGTTAAGATCTTAAAGCTTGAAAGTCAAATTCTGGAATTTTGAGAGGTTCTAAAAAGGGGTCAAACTGAATTGTGGTTTAAGACCTTTTAGACCGAAGTAGTGACCAAATGAGGGTCTATAAGATTGAGTAGAACCCCAATCCCATGCAAGATCTGCTCAAGATCTAAACTAAGCATTTCTCCCCTTCCCCCCAATCCTCAAACATGGCCATTCATCTCGCCGCGTTGATATACGAACGTGTTAGGTGCCGCCAAGCGATACCGCGAAACACTTTTTGTGATTTATCGCCGATGTATTCAGAAATGAATGAAATGTTAGGCATTCGAAGGCGAGATTCCAAGAGAAACAACCTAAGAACTGACCAGACAAAGAAGAGACTAGTCCACTGCATAAGAAACGACGGAAACAGCGACAACATGGCACACGTATATGGCTAGTTTCACATATCGAATGTTGTCATTGTCATGTTAGGAAGTGAGGCGGAAAGTGTTGCAGAATGGGGAATGGAGGCTTGGGGATCGGAGGCTTGGGTTGGGACAAGGCGCATGTAACAAGACTAAGAGTCACTCAAAGTCAACCCCTAGTTTTACTAATCCTTAGAATTCTCCTTAAGGCTTCAAGCAGTTGTTTTTCCTTGAAAGCCGTGAATTATGGCTTGCTAAACTATGATTACACACAATGACATGTGTTTTTGACAAAGAAGCCAAAACTGAGAAAGGCAAGATAAACAAGAAGTCAAGGGCACTTTGAAGATAACGGCAATTCAGTCTGGACTTGGGATTCCCGGGAATCTGGGCTTAGGATGGTCGGGAATCTGGGCTAGGAATGCCGGTGAATCTGGGCTCAGGCTATTTGAGAATCCGGGCTCGTAATGCCCGCCAATCTGGGCTTGGGATGCTTGAAAATCTGGGCTTCCGATGCTCAGAAATCTGGGTTTGGAATGTCCGGGTATCTGAGCTTGAAATGCCGGAGATTCTGGGCTTGGGATGCCCGGGAATCTAGGGTTGGGATGCTTGGGAATCTGAACTTTGGTTGTCGGGGGATCTCGGCTTAGGATGCCCGGGAATCTGGGCTTGGGATGTCCGAGAATCCGGGCTTGGAATGCCGGAAACCTGGGCTTGGGATGTCCGGGTATCTGGGCTTGGGATGTCCGGGAATCTGGGCTTATGGTTACAAGCCCTCAAGAAACTAGACACGGAATGCCCGGAAATGGAGGCTTAAGATGCTCTAAAATCTAAGCTTAGAATGTCCATGTCCGGGAATCTGGGCTTAGGATGCTCGGGAATCTCGGCTTGAATTTCTGGGAATTCCGGGAACCTAGGCTTGGAATGTCCGGGAATCTGGGCTAAGGCTGCCCTGGAATCTGGGCTTGGGATGCCTGGAAATCAGAGCTTAGGACGCCCAACAAGCCGAACTAGCAACAAGTATCACGCTTGACAAGTCCACAGCGTGATCAAAGATGTCTAGAGTACTACGTGCCCCTAAACTTGCCATCCAGCGTGCAATCCACCAGATTGAAGTCACCGAATACGCTGAAAGCTTCTTGATTATTCACAAATCTCATCAATTAGTTACCACTAAAACGCCCTCATTTCCTTTATGGACATAAAGTTCCGTCTGACTGAAGACGTGTGGAAGAACACAACATGCGATGTTTTGAGCTTAGATTTAAGTGCTGGAATTTTTGAAATTTTAGGGAACGTCTTAAAAATTAAGAGGTCTATGGTTTGGAAGGACATGTTTTGCTGGTGTTTGAAACTACGGAAGTTGTTAATGGGTGAGCTTAGCTATGTTTGACAAGATTATGACTCATAAGCCATTAGTCTCTCTCAGAGCAATCTTCGCTGTCATTCCAAGTAAACACAGACAACTCATAATGCTGGTCCGACTAAAAAATAGGATCCGCGTCAAAAACAAGAACTCTATGCCGTTTATTGCCGCATTGAAGGGCGTCTGGGCGTCTACGTCTCCTCTATCTAAACTGCTGAACACCCTGTTTTGTGGAAGAAAGTGCACCAACACGAGGAAACATATCTTTGTTGTCCCGACAAATTGGTCATTCGGGGAAGAGCTCAAACGGGAAGCAGGACGTCGCCGGACTCGAGCATATCAGGGAGCTTCGGCTATCTCTTTCAGAGCAATCTACACTGTGGTTCCAAGAGAAAACAGACCACTCATAATGCTAGTCTTTGCACTCCGTGACTCCTTAGGGATACATCTACAAATGGTCACCATGTAAGGCAATAACTATAGCCAAACTCCCACAGCTGGTTTTTGGTACAACGGGTAAGCGGTTCTTGGAACCGTTGGGAAAGCCCAAAAGTATAGGACAGGTCGTGTCCAGAGCCCTAAGTTTGGAGTATTGGAATCTTAAGGACTCTTTGGGCTTTTGGGTTATCGCTTATGCCTAAGGCTTTCACACCGGACCTGTTCACGCCACGACGTTGTAGTTCAGAACCGTCACTCTTATGCTGACAGTTTCATGCCGTTTTGTCCCGATCTCAGGCTACGATTTCACGCTTAGGAGTCACTTTTCTGCAGCAAGAGGGTTAGGGATACGGGTACCGTAGCTGGTTTGGACATTGCTCAATGTGGCTCCGAGCCAAAGGCACTTGTACAAGGGTTCTGTAGGCCTGGAAGGAGAGTTCCAGGCTTAAGCGGCTTTCAGCAAGCATAGACTGGAAGCTACGTTCAAGAGCACCTTCAGACTAATTTTGGCTCTATATGGCTCAGGTCACGATTGGGCACTTATTTGTCTCATTTCAAGCTGATCTCAACACTTAGCGTCTCCTCCTTAGCAATTTACCGTCTGCGGCAGACATGAAATTGTCTCGTCAATAGAATTAGCGCAATTTGGAATTTGATTGCGGCATTTAAGACGCATTAGTCACCAATTCTTCTAGAGTCTCTAAGAGGCTCACAAGCGACGTAGAACTAGTTTTTGGGTTCGCAGGTCACACATCTCACGGGGGCACACAATGGACAATTCTGAGACCTGTCAGCACGTCTCAGAAATTGGAAGTTTGAGGTCAGGCTCCTAAATTCAAAGATCAGGCTTTTGCCTAGCGACATTACAATTCCAGACCACTCAAAACACCCAAAAAGTCTAACTCCAGTCTAGAACCGATAAATTTTAGATTCCAATAAATAGGGCAACACCAAGAAAATACGACCACAACGCCAAATTAAGCACTCCACATCCCTCCCTCTCCCAAAAGCCTCCGAATGTAAGACGCGCTCCTCTTCTTTAACACTAAGTCGGGGGAGGAGGAGTAGGGAAACTCGGCGGACGAGCGAAAGTCTCACTCCTTGCATTTTTAATTGCAACAACACGGCGAAGACATCGTGAAAGGTTCGCTCGTATCGGGCAAATTATCCGCGAAAATGTGGCGCTGGACTCATCGACAACGACAACAATAACAACAAGCTGAGAAGGGGAATTGAGAAGTGGAGAGAGTAGAAAACTTAGGGGATCAGACACCATCGATGGACTGTTAAACATGGGAAACGCTGTTTTTCAAGGCTAAAAACACAGAGAAATCGAAAACAGCTTGGAAGAATTTTAATGAGAGCAAAGTTTAGATGTGTTTTCGTCTCGATCTTGAGGTTTGACAAATATGGCATTTTCAGGGATTGGCATTAAAGGCTCCTTAGCATTTTTGACATAGGGGCAGAAAACCGTTGAAAGCTGTTTTGCCTGTTTTTGGTGAGTCATGTAAGGTTAAGAACAGCAGTGACCTAACAAGGGGGCGTTCTGAGATCGATCTCACGGATCTGGATAAGATTCGGAGCAGAGATGAGCCTAGGATGACGCAGAATCTTCACTGGAAAGCTGGAGAGGCTTCATACAACACATCCCCACAGCGGGGATAGTGACTTTCAAGCGGGCTTACACTTAGACTTGGGCTTTTGCCTAGTTTACGCGAGCCGCAGGCACCTACAGACTAGGGATTGGTCTAGGGCGACAGTTCCAGGCTTACAGCACACTTTCTGCAGCGCTGCGTGTGGGAATACGGGTGTCAGGAATACGGGCTTGGACAATTTCGGATGTGGTTCCGCACCGTAGGCTTGCAGACGGGGTGGGCAGGCCGGGGGCGACAGTTCTAGGCTTGGACAACTCGGCTTAGCAGCTGAGGTTTGGTCTTAGTCACCTGTGCCAAATTTTATCCAAATCCGTAAGGTCGATTGTGAGGTTGTTGAAGATCCGGAACTGCATATCAAGCCAGCTAACAGTATGACTTTTACCAATCGTGTCTTCTGCCTCAATTT